>JAVSCE010017807.1:0-53078 GCA_032199065.1 Smutsia gigantea | reverse complement strand
CCCTGAGAGAACACTTTTGTTGTTTTAAGCCACCTGGTTCGTGATGATTTGTTAGAGCAGTCCTAGGACATTCATACCTGTACTTATATGGATTTGAATCTGAGGCCTCACAGAATATCCTTACTGTGTGTGACGTAGTTTAGTATTTTCTATTAATGCCATCTGTGATCCACTAACTTGACAACTAGTGACCCACTGACAGGTTGTCACCCATAGTTGGAAAAAATACTGTTCTGCTTTGTCTGTCACTGAGGATGAATGCTGACTAAGGGAGGATAATTGGATTTGGTGATTAAAGTCCATGCAGGATCTTCACTAAATAAAAACAAATGAAAAGAGAAAAAAAAAGTAGATGGTGACACATAGGAAATATTCAAGTAGTATAGTAGCAGCTATTAGTTAGGATAGAGGTCTGATCAGTATCACAAAGACCCAAAGTAGCAGCAACTTAAACATGATAGATGTATATTCCTGTGGTTAAAAAATTATTCTTTTTAATAAGAGGTAAAATTTCAACTCTCATACCAACATAAAATGAACACATGTCAAAATTTTTAACTCATTAACTAATGAAGGAACCAGTAAGGTGTTTACTACCAGCTCAACAGAGAATTCCAAGTATTACATTTATATGGATCAATGAGGAATGCTGAAATGAATTTACAAATAGATGTAAAACTGGCATTTTCCATGGGTCATGGGTAGGGGGGCAAGGAGGAGGGGAATCAATTATACCTCCACTGGACAGAATTTGTTTGCAGGGGGCAAAGAAAGAATCATTTGCACCACTATCAGTTATCTCCAGCTTGCAGAGTTTCCAAATAGTCCAAAGACAATGAATAGTGGAAATAACCTGGGCTAGTAAGCTCAGAACACCTGTGAATCTTTTTATTGCTCATTTCAAGTTTCTCATATCATAATCTGAGCATAGTATTCTAGAACTACCGCGGCAGCTCCCAGTGCCAGGGGATTAGCTCCTTCTATCTTATTTATTCCTCCTCCATCCTTAAGATAACAATTTCATCTGCATGGACCAAGCTAGTTCACCAATGCCACAACCACATTCCTATCAACACAAAGCAGGGAAAGGGGAAACACCCTTTCCCTTGAAGGGTGTAACCTAGAAGTCACATACATCATATTCTGTTGGTCAGAACTTAGTCATCTGTCCATTCATTGCTATGAGGAAGGTTGGCAAATGTAGGCTTTATTCCATGTGGCCAAGTGCCTAACTAGAACTTGAGAGCTTTCTTCCTAAAGAACACAGAGAAAACAGACAGTAGAGGACAATTAGTCTAAAGCATCCAAGCCAGGATGGGTTTAAGGATTATTAAATAATAAAAAATGAGGACAGAACATCCTCATTATTCTTTTGGCTATGAAAGGGAGAAGTACTAGGAACAGGAAGGGAAAGTCAGATGAAAGGAAAGAAGTCCAACTTTTACCGATCTTGAACTCCTCCACTCACAGAACAAATGTCATCTCCTCCAGGCAACTTCGCCTCATCACCAGGGCTAAAGATCTCATTCTCCCTTAAACTTCCATATCCTTTGATATATGCCCTTTTTTCTCTTCACTACTTATGTATGTGTCTTATTTCTCCTGTAGGCCCCAAGTAGCTATCTCATTTATCTTTTTAACTCACAGCTTCTAATAACCTGCCTTGCCCACAACTGACGTCTCCCTCATTTATCACCTTTCTCCCTATTGGTCTCTCTTTAGCACAAAACAAAAGAAAGAATCTAGTATTTCCCTCTCCCTTCCAACAGTTCAGAGGGTTAACAGTACTCTTTGGAAAGCACTCTTTGCATCTTTCACTCCAGGTGAATGCCAAAAATGACTGTAAACAGACCTCAGTGATGTGAGCGCTGTGGCTCAGAACTGACAATTGCTAACATGCAGAAAGAATGGGTGATAGTTCTTGCTTTTCATGATGCATGTTTCTGTATGCTCATGGTTTGTTGGGTAGCAGTTAAGGCACTGGAATTGGTAAATGGGTACAGGCTCCTTTTGCAATAAAACTGGTTATAACTTGGAAAAAGAATGAGACTTTAGATTCTGACTTTGAAAATCATGGCTTTAAATCAGATTCCATTTTGATATACAATAACACACAAGATTCAATCAAAGAGTTAAATGTCTGTTCTACCCAGGACAGTCTAGCATATTAGAAAACAAAAAGGAATTTTGAATACCACAGACCCAGGTACAAATCTTTGTCTTGCTACTTACTACTATGTGACCATGGGTAAGTCACTTAACTTCTCTGGACATCTACTTTCTCATCCATTCGATGGGGTTAATAAATCCATTTTGCTGGGTTATGTATTATGATATATAAAGATATGGTGTATACAGTGTCTGTCATAAATTCAATAGCATTCATTATTATTTTAACACTAAGAGTAATTGGATTTTTTTTACTGCATTCATCTTTTTTAGCCAAATGTATGGTATTATGATGTAGACACAGCTACAGCTAGTGGAAGATAAGTCATATTTATGTCCGTTAAAGGTTATATACAAAGGTGAATTAATAAATGCCTCTGCTCAATCATTTCAGGCAAATTATTGGGAGGTATCACATAATTTCTGTAACACAACTAGCAGTTCATCTTTCAGTGAAGTGGGTGAGGTGGGGATTGGGTTTATGGTTGCAGCTGTACAGTTTTTAAACTCTACCTTTGTTTCTTACTTAGTTTGGACAAGGGATCTTTTTAAACTCCTTAAAACTCTAAGTCTCAGAGGACATTAATTAAAACTGCTGATTAAGTTTGTACAGAAAAAAATCTTTCTTTTTTTCCAAAATGTAATTATAGGACAGATATTTCAGAACATAGATAAGTGATGGTATTTTAATGATTTTGTTGAGCCTAAGGTATGATATCGAATACTGCCCACTCCTTCCAGTTGGGGGTAGAAAAATGGGGAAGGCAGAGTGGAAAGCCTTACTCAGCCTTCCTATTCTTTAATAAGGCATTGACCCTTGTCAAAGAAAACACATCCACACATGCACACAAACAAGGACTCCCATGTAACTGATTTTCAAATGTAAATTATAGTATCCGGTCATTCATCTTTCTCACGATTCACCAAACGGTTTTGCAAGAACATGTTTCATAAACAAGCTCTCCTTTCAGGCATCAGCCAGGAAGGTTAAGGTTTAGATCCTGTGTGATAGAAATCCTTTTTGTAATTCTTCCCTGAACATCTGCTCAGTCGCTCATCATTAACATCTGTCACCCATTTCTAGGCTCAACCCAGACAAAGTTGTGTTTTTCTCACACACTCCATTCTAAATTGTTACCAAGTGATTCCTACTCGGACTAATCTTACACAGGGATTGAGAAGATGTCCCACTGGTTTAAATTCATCTTTTACTAATGCAGCATCTACCTTGCAGCCTTGGCAAAAACCCAGTGGCTCAGAGGAAGGGAAATTCCTTGTAACATGCCAACACTTTCCTGCCTCAAACTGTTACACTGTAAACTTTTAATTCTCTTTAACCCTTCAGGGTCAGCAAACATCATCCTATACATCCTATACATTTGTATCTTTAACTTCAGCCCATCATTTACCGAAATGCAAGCCTCAGAGAGGTTATTCTGCAAACTAACTGAAATAAGACATAATGAAATGTTTTCTAGTCCTTGACCCAGTCATTTGCATAAAAAGACAAGAGCCGGTTGGCTCATTTGGAAAGACAGCACAGTGGTTAAAAGCATGCAGAGACATGAACTGATGTCTTGGGAATGTCACCGCTAAGGCAGGTAAACACAATCACTTTAGTGGCCCTGGGCCTTCTTCTGTTTAATGGAAAAATGATGCATCATGGGATTATATGAGTTCAAAGGGATATTGCTTGGAAGGTGCCTGACACAGTGCTGGCACGCAGGGAACACCTCAGTCAGCGGTAACGGACTTGTCACCACTACCATCATTGCCACCATCTTCATTATGGTCGTCGTCATCTTGGAAAAAGACCAGAATGGCTTTTCCTCACCCTTTTGCTCTCAGCATGTCCTTTTCCTTCCTATTCAGCCAGCATTTATTGAGCACCTCTTATGGGCTCAAGCATGTGTCAAATATCAGCACAAATGAGGTAAAGCCCTTGTCCTCAGGGCTCTCTCCTTAGTAGAGGACAGAGATAAACCTACGCTCTGCGTCAGATCAGACTGTGGTCAGTGCTATACAGTTTATAAGTAAAGCTTCCCACAGATTATTTGAAGATGTTTTAGCCCCAGATCTCTGTTTTTCTTATTAGAAGGCTTTAACTGGGGCTCATCTTACTTAGTAGGTTAGGAATTTAAGCCCCAGGGCAGACTTTTCATTTCAGTGGGAACTTAATGGTTATAATTTAGGTCAATGTTTATAATGTCAGTAGTACGGTGAGGGGGACTAGGGTTTTCACTTCTGTTTCCATGGATGTTAAAAAAATAATGAAGAAGGCCTCCAAACTGAACCAGATGGAGCAACTGAATTATTCTTTTTTATTTCCTTCATGAAATATAAAAAAATACTTGAGAAAGCTGCCATGACTCATTAAAGCCAATGTGATATAAGGGTGCTAAATATTAACATCTATAACAAGCTATCTATTGACATTGGAGATCAGAGTCCCCTGGGTTCCATTTTCCATATAGTCATAAGGAAAGCCTTGCTTTGGGAGTTCCATCCTGGCGTAGCTAACCCCTTTCCCACATTATCTGGGGAAGGGGCAAATGGAGCTGAGCATCTTTCAGGTGTACATGACTCTTCTGTTCCTTCAGGTGTCCTGGTTCTGGGAGCCTTACCCTTGTGTGGGAGATAAGCATGTCACCCTGAAGATGTGATATGTGTGCTGAGACCAGCAGAAAGAATCTGAGTTCCTCGGAGGAGGCGGATGGGGCAGGCAGAGACATCCCAGGCAGAAGGGAAGGAGGTAGGAAGGGGGCCTCTGATAGTAAGCCTGGGAGTGGGGAGGATGCAGAATAGGGGTCAGGTGTGGGTTGACTGAAACTGGGTAGAATAGGCCAGGAGCAGCTGTCCCCAAGCAGGGCACATGTTTTGTGTTTACTGGGACAACTTCCTAGGACCCGTTCTAGAGACTCCCAGATGTGTTCACTGAGGCCCTGTGGGCCACATAATACCAGGTGTCTTCATGGAAGTTTCGCAGTGTGTAAATTGCACCCTCATGCTTTTTTCATCAGTGATACATTACTATCCTCCTTTAACAGACTGAAAAACTGAAGCTTATCAGCTGTGTGTCTTTGGGCATATTACTTAACTTCTCTGAACCTTCATTTCCCCTCCTCTAAATGGAGAAAACAATGCACACCTTTCCAAATGCTCAGGAGCATTTTATGTATATTGTCTGGTGGTAGCAGGCACTCATCCATGTTAATTTCTTTGTGTCCCAGGGTTGTGACTAGGAAGTGATAAGACATCCAACCCACACATGTCCCAGGGCATCACTCTACTTCCAGGAACGCCCAGCAGAAAAAGTACATCCCCTAAGTCCCATATTCAACGTGAAGCTGGGAGGTATTTGTCCCTTCCCCTCCATCCCCCTCCTGCTTGCACCACCCCGGCCCTGCCTGTACACATTCCTGTGCGTACCCCTACCCCAAGCCCCAAGCCCACCTGGGGGGAGCTGAGAGAGGAGAACCAAGCTAACTCTAGCAAGTCAAAAAAAAAACAAAACCCACAATTACCCCAAGGGAGCCATGAAGTAAATTGGGAGGGGAAACTAATGACAAGTGACACTAAAAAGACCAGATTTTTCAAGATGTTTTCACTTGTCTTTAAAAAAAAATTACAAAGGCAAATCAGATAACCAAAGAATGCATGGTCTATGAGGGAGAAAAGTAGGAAATTGAGTTAGAAAAGGGAAGGGACTGACTAAACACCACTTTGAAAATAGAGATGTTTCTGAATCAATGGGCCCTAAGGACATGTTTCCTGAGATACTTACAGCCAAATGGAGTCCTTTCACTGAGAACCAACTTCACACTGGAATCTTGTTCTTTAAGTTAGCAAGATCTTGAAAACTTGATTTATTGTTTCCCCCTCACAGCCTTCCTCTGCTGCAGTCCCAGACACTTTACACTTCATCTCACTGTCTATAAGCCACATTCTGCCTCCCAGGCAGGGTGTTAGGGAGAGGAGACAGGGGAAAGCGATGCACGTGCCCAGGATAGGCCCAGCTTCGGTGCACACCTTGCCATCGAGCTTGGAAAAGCAAGTTACCCATGGCACATGCAAGTAAGACAGATACATAATGACTCGGGCTGTGTAATATGCTTTCTTAGATGTATATCGATCCATTCTACACAAAGAATTCACAGGTATTTTTTAATATAAGTAGATCATAATACTTCCCTGCTTATAACTCTTCTGTGACTTCCCAGGCCACCCAGGATGAAACCCACACTCTTTGCCGGGTGCTACAGGCCTTGCATGGCGTGGCTCTGAGCCACCATGCCACCCTCCTTCTGTGGCACTCTGCCCCACCGTGACTATGCCACAGATATATTGCCTGCGATAGTTTGAAGAGAATACCATCTTCTTTTCAGCTCACAGTCTGCACATATGATATACCCTCTGCCTGGAATCTGTTCCTCTGACTCTGGCCAGCTAGTGCCCACAATACCCAATCTCAGCCTCACTGTCTCTTTCTTAAAGAGGCCTTTCCTGTGTCCAGTGCAAATTAGGTCCACTCTTAACATACACTCAGAATAGCCAAGTCTCTTCTATTTGCACCGATTAAAATTTGTGGTGTTATTTGCTTAATGTCTGTCACCCCACCCCTGAGAGATGGGGCACTGACCCCATCTATTATGTGTCTGTATACCAACCTAGCATAGCTCTTGGCTCAGCACAGACATGGCAGATGTTTGGAGAATCCACGAATGGTTGGCTTGGAGAGAGCTACCTGATTATCTACTCCTGCAACCAGAGCTGAAAGAATAAAGTGGCTTCTGACCAAAACCATCTCACAACAGAATATCAAATTATTAAACGTGCCTGTAACCAGGTTGAATGTGAGGCAAAACAGTAGGTTGGCAGACTCTCATCTCTGTCTAGCCAAGGAATGGGATACAAGGAAGTCACTGCTCTGAACAGTTATAAAGGACTTTGAGAAAAATAAGGCCCATTTTTCAAAACCAGGAAGCCTCTAATAAGCAGCCTCCTGAGAGAACAGCCACACAAGTACCTAGTCATACAGTCACTCATGTAAATGCCAAAAGGTCAGAATTTAAAGCTGCAGTTCGGAAGAGAAGCAGCTGCACCTCCAGAGAAACCTTGCTTCGTGGTCTAGTGTTTCCAGTGTTATGGGGAAAAGCCCAGCTGCTCCCGTAACTAAAGGCAACTTGCAGTCATTCCTCTGGTTTTCCACATTTATAAAACATTAGTATAAAGGCATAGCATGCCAAGCCACAGTCACTTGTGAAAACCAGGGCCCTTCCAGAGAGTCATGACTCATGTCAGTCTCCCTCTCCTGAACCAGGACTGGGAGCTCCTTCAAGCCAGAAACCAGATGTTATGTTGCTCATCTTTGTTTACCAGGAGCTCAGAACCGTGCTAAACACAGAGTAGATCATTAGGTAAGGTGTGCACATACCAAGTGTATGCATGAACAATGGAAGGATGAGAGTGTGTCTAAGCCACTGGTGGAGTTTTCTTTCACTGAACTGCAACTGACCCTCTAAGCATTCATTTAAGAAGATGCTATTCTTTTAACCTGACCCACCTGTGCTCAGGCCCTGTGGCACCTTCTGTATGACCCCCAGAATCTCAACTTTTCCTCCTCTGTTTTGACTCAGCCTATCTACTGACCTTTGACAATATCTCAGCTGTTATCTTCCCTCTCTTCAGACAAGACATTCGTACTCAACTTTCTACTTCCTAAGAACTGTAACTCAGACTACCTCATTCCTATCTTTGGCAGACTTGGATAAGAGTCTTCATTCAAGCCTTAGCCACTTACCTTCCTCGGCCCAAGGCTTCTATGCAACTTTAGAGAGAATTCCCCAGAAACTGGTTAAGTTAGTTAGCTGCAACTGAGCAAGTAGCAAGCATGGTTCATAGGCTCAGCAGCTATTAAAGTACCTCCAGACATGAATGACTGAGGGGAAGAGATTAGTCTACATTATGCCACTACTTAATGTTTTTTTTTCCTATAAAGACAATAAAGAAAACAACCCAAAACAAAATAATATCAAAGCACAGATTGGTGCTTTTTTTTTCCTGATCTTAACTAGTTCTAAACTGCTTCTCTTAACTGCTTTAAACTTTTTTTTAGGCATGAGTTGGAAATTTCTTCCCTTCCTCCTAAGGATAGAAGATATATATAAAAGCTGTAAAGAGCTTGGACTGTGGATTCTGGGAGACCAGTGGGGAAATTCTGGGTCTACCTCTGGATAGTATAGGCGAGCTATGTAACCTCTTCAAGCCTCAGTTTCCTTACTGCCAACATACAGAAAATAACAGCACAGAGAATGATTGCTCACTGAGGTCTCGGGGACTTCCCCTACTCTGGATGAATGATATTTCCAAGGTTTAGATTATCTTATTTTCAAAACAGCTTTTCCTGCTGCCATTTGATCCAGCTCCAGCAACTTCTAGATATATTCCCCCACCCACACCCTGCTTCTCCTCTCTCTCAGTTCTGATTTATTATATGGATTAAGGGATGAGATGTATAATATCAATTTACACAATCACAAAAAGTATAAAAGATGTTCTATCACCAAAATATAAACAAACAAGAATAATCCCAGCTTCTGTTTTTTGAGCTACCTATAATGAGGTGACAGCAATCCTGTGTTATCATTCATGCCGCACCATCCCTGTTGCACTGACTGAGCCTCTCAGACGTGCCCACCAGCCATGTACAACACAGCCCGATGCATCGCCACTATACCCAGTTGTTCCTCAGTTGTTGTAATTTTTAATGGATAATCTTTAGAACAATTAAGATGCTTACTGCCAGACCCGTGAGTACATGATCTATTTATTCTACCTCCCTCATGCCCTTGAAGTGAGGAGTAAGAGAGATAAAGCATGTAAAACATTTGGTGTATGACCTGGCACAGACATGGTGGACAGTAAGTTAGAATGTGCTGAAATGGGACTACTCGATTTAGTAACTTTGCATCTGAAGACCTTTTTTAACAGCTTCAGAGGAAACATCTGACTAGAATGATGTAAATTAAGAATAGCAAATAGATTTCAATGTGTACGCTAGCTCTGATGAATGGTGACTACGTGAGTACCAGTAAGGTTGAAAAGCATTCAGAAGCTGCCATTTGGGCCCAGCTGGAGTTCTGTGATCAATTAGCACTGTCTGTCACAGGCATGGTTGAAGGCATGGTGACATATATGCTATGTATGTGCTGTCCTTGAGGTTGTTATAAACACTTAGGATGAAAATTCAGAAAACCCAGATTCTAGTCCTTCTCCATCTAGACATGTCACCTCCAGGAAATTACCTAATTCTAGCCCAATTTCTTCATCTGCTGCAGGCCCATCTTGCACTTTATAGCCTAGTAATCATAAACTACTTGACATTCTCCCCATTTTTTAGTCTGTTTTATATATCCTTGGCTCACTGAAGGATTGTTTTGTTCTGCTATTCACATAAAACATTGTGAATAAAAGTATCTTTTAATATATATTACATACAATTAATATAATTATAATATTACATACAATGTTGTTATATAGGTAGATTGATGTACCTATATAAGTAGAGTAGTTTTGTACATGCCTAGAGGTCCCTACATGAACTTCAATGCATAGCACACTACCTGGCACATTCTAAGTGTATAGTAAGTGTTTACTGAATAAATTAATGATTGAGAAAACTGAAAGAATCAAAATGTCAGCCATGGTATTAGGACCATTGTCTTTTTTTTTTGTGGTAAGAACACTGAACATGAAACCTACCCTCTTAACCGAATTTTAAAAGTGTAATACCATACTGTTAACTATAGGCACTACATTATACAACAGATCTCTAGAACTTTTTCATCTTGTATAAGTGAAACTTTGTACCTATTAAACAGCAACTCCCCATTTTCCCCTTCAGGGAGCCCTTGGCATCCACCATTCTACTCTCTGCTTCTATGAGTTTGGTATTGTAGATAATCTCATGTAAGTGGAATCATGCAGTATCTGTCCTTCTGTGACTGGCGTATTTCATTTAGTATCATGTCCTCAAGATTCATCCATGTTGTCACATATGGCAGGATTTCCTACTTTTTTTTCAGGCTAATATTCCACTGTACGTATGCACCACATTTACTATATCCACTTATCCACTAAGGGACAATAGGTCATTTCTACCCATTGGCTGTTGTAAACAATGCCACAGTGTACACGGGAGTGTAAATATTTCTCCTAGATTCTGATTTCAATTCTTTTAGATAAAAACCCTGAAGTGGGATTGTTGGGTCATAGGTGGTTCTATTCTTAACTCTCTAAGGGAACTCCATACTGTCTCCCACAGTGGTGCACCATTTTACATTCCCACCAACAGCATACAAGCAGAACATAGATTTTTAATAATCAAAATATGTGTGTATCTATAATTTTGTTGGCCTTTGAGAAAATAACATGTCAAAAGTAACAAGAATTCATAAGATGTTCATAGTCTATAGGAGCCAGTTTACTTCTACAGCTCAACCCTAAGGAAGAAGCACAACACCCTCCCCAGCCGTCCCTGGAGCATGCGTGTTTGCCTGGCAGCCACTTCCTGAGGACTCCCCGGCCCGACCGTATGAACCTTGAAGCCCAACGTCAAAGGCCTGGATAAGTGATGCTGTTCCAGCACTATGGGATATTGTACAACTACTTAAAAATAATAATTACAGAAACTTTGCAATCTGTATAATTCACAGAAACATGGAAACTAAGATGTAATGTTAAATGAGAAAATAGCAGAGGAGGGAGAGTAGTGTTAGGGTGGTGAGATTTAGAAAATTGTTATTTTCACTTTCAAAGATGTTATTCATTTATATCTTTGTTCATCAGAGGGTGGCCCACTTGAGCAACAGCAGGATCGGTCAGCCTCACCCTGGAGATCGTTCGAAAGGCAGGCTTAGGGGCCCTACCCTTGATCTTCTGAATCAGAATTTGCATTTTAATAAGATCCCCAAGTGATTCATACTCACGTATGTTATCTTTTTAAGAAAAAAATGATGTTTGTTGAGTGAGTTTCCTCACTTTGGTGTTCAGACAATCCTATGAGGTGGTAGCAGAGGGCTTGTTATCCACATTCTACAGATGAGCAGACAAGGTTACAGTTAGTGATTTACACAAGGACGTGCGCCATTTAGTGTCTAGATCAGCTCTCAAGCCCAAGTCTACTGATTCTGGGAGCTGAATCCAGGCCAGCCACAGCCTTCCTGGGCTTACTTATGCTCCAGACCTTCCTACACATGACCTAAGGTGGACCACCCGCTGTCACCTCGCTGAGGCTTACCAGACAGTGGAAGTCCACAAGGAAGAAGACGGTCTGAGGTTCCTAATGTCCTTCATCGTTCTTCCATGAGACTGTGAGGACATTGTGCTGATCCCCAGCCTGGGAGGCTGAGGCTTGCATTTGTGAACCATCTTTGGGTTGTGGGGATGGGCATGAGCAGGGGAGAGGGCCACCATATCAGTTTGAAGCCACCCTGGCTCTCATCTAGTCTGACCCCATCCATCGTCAGAGGGATGCAGGACCAGAGAGGGGAACCAGGCAACAGAGCTAATTAGGATCTGAGCGAGGAGAGTTAACATGGAAGGCAGTCCGGATATTGGAATGCAGAGGGTGTGGCTGTGAACACCTGCAAAGGCCTGGCAGTGGAGGGTCCCTGCTCCTCCTTGGGAAGGAGGAGAAGGAGCAGGGGGTCCAGAGCCCTCCCTGCAGAGGAGGGCTACAGAAGTCTCCTCCACTGTCATGATAGTGTGTCAGTTATGTTCCCTGATTTGATTGTAAGTGTGTCCTAGCCCTCCACACTGAGGAATGTTGCACTGTCCCATGTGCTGTGTGTCTCAAGCTCTTTACCCTCTTCAACCACTGACAGAACCAAATAGTAGCCATTTAAAAGGTAAACTTAAGGAAATAAATGTTTTAGTTAAGGTCTGCCAAAAGACACCCATGTGCCATGAACTGTGCTATTCATATACGCTCTTTTCAAAATGAAATTTGAAGACAGGCTTCTTCAGAGGAGAAATGTCCATCCAGGTAAAAATTTCAAAAAAAAAAAATCAACTATTTGAATTAGTTCCCAAGAGAACTTCTGTACAATCCACAGGAAACAGAAGATCATTAAAATATGTGATTACTTAGAAATAGATAAGTGGAGACATGAAACAGTAGTTAATATGGCTTGAGCTCAGATTGCTTCTGTAAGATCTGCAGGAATTACATGACAGGGCAGGGTTTTGTAGAGCAGTATTTCATCAGGAGATAATAGCAGTATCTCATTAGACCGAAGGGAGATGATAGATGACGGAAGATGACTGTTCATTACAGCTCTTCTCTGACTGTAATAATATCTTCTGCAAATGACAGAGAAGTAAGTTCATACTGTATCTAAATAACACCAAAACACTAAGTCAATTCAGGGTTTTAAGAAGTTGGCCCAAAATGTGGGGCTCCATAGAGGAATCCAGCCACAAAACCTAGATTGTAACTACGTAGGCTATATTTTAGCATTTTACAGGTAAAAGCATAACATACACTTAACTACAAATGAGGTATCTAAAAGCAAAATATTTGTGTCTTTGATATTTGCTGCTTGTAATTTCTAAAGTACCGGGAATGAGCTAAAATGTTTTCAATCAAAAATAATGACTTCCTGTAAGTGCCCACTTTTAGCATTCTAATATTCTCTCTCTCTTGTTCTGTTTTGTCCAGCAACATTAACTTATTTTCTTGGAATTCCCATCGTGGGTATTACAGTTGACCCTTGACCAACATGGGTTTGAACTACATGGGTCCAAATATATGCACATTTTTTTCAATAAATATTGGAATATTTTTTCTATGAATATTGGAAAGGGTTTTTGGAGGTTTGCAACAATTTGAAAAGAAAACTTTTTTCCATCTTACTTTGCTGTAAGAATGCAGTATATAATACATATAACATACAAAATACGTGTTAATGATGGTTTATGTTATCAATAAGGCTTTGGGTCAACAGTAGACTATTAGTGGTTAACTTTTGGGGGGTCAAAATTTATATGCAGATTTTCAACTGTGTGGGGGTCAACACCCCTAATCCCTGCATTGTTCAGGGGGCCACTGTATATTACACATCTATTTGCTTGTTTTCCTTTGTGTGACTCACCTACTAGAGGAAAAGTAAGGATTTTTTTTTAAAGCTGTGTTCCCAGTACCATAGATAATCCATGGCACATAATTGGTGCTCAGTGAGTAATTATTGAATAACAAATTAATCTTCCCTTGCTCTCCTATATCACCTAAATGTCCTATGCATTACTTTTGTGATAAGAAAAACAATAATAAATTATTTTAGAAGTAACAGAATACAAAAGTGACCAGTATGGACTCTTTGACAGTGAGTCCTGAAGTTTCTTTCTCCTTTCTTGGATTTCCCAATCTACAGCCGCTGTTACCTGAATGCTTTCCTCTGATTCTTCTCTCTAGTTAGACTGCAGGCTTCTCGCTGAGTTTAGCTGCCCTGCTTAGTACTGACTGGGGTTTCTTCTCAGGCAAAAAGCCACAAAACATGCAACACCCACATATGACATTTCATTCTTCCAAGTGCTGGCTCTTACCCACTATCTGCCTGTTTTTGTTTCCCCTCTGATGCCTTCAAGTAACTGTTTTTTATTTTTTGTTCAATAGTTAGTAGTCGTTATTTGTGGGAGGGTTGGCCTTACAGGAACAACTCTTCCGTTTCCGAAAGTGGAAGCTTGGGTTTCCACGTTGTAGAATGTATTGCCCAGGAGTGTTGAGAATGGATTGGAGATGAAACTAGGGGTAGGGAGCCCAGCAGGATGTCATGGTAGGATGCCAGGGAAAGGGCAATGAGGGATCAGAGCAGCAGCAATTAGATGAAAAGGAAAGTACCTGTTTCAGAGCTCCAGATTGTGAAATCCCAACTCCTCAGGGAAACAGCCAGCAATTAAATCTGCACTACAATGTCAAGAGTTTCTCCTTAGAGATGTAGGATGTGCCAGGAGTTGGTGGGATGGTCTCGGGTGGTATTTTCTCAGGAGGGAGTGGGAAATATGAAGGAAGTGGACCAGGAGTTGAACCCTGGGCGGGATACAGAGTGATGGGGCAGCAAGGTGGCCAAGTGGAGTCAGAGGTGTAGGACAGTCAGGAGAGTGGGAGTGGTGGCACTAAGAGCAGAGTTGCAAAGGGACATTATTTGTTAACAACAGCAAATGCCTCAGTTCATCTAGTAAACTGAGGTCCACAAACTGCCGTTGGACTTGGCAGTTGGAAAGCCATTGGTGATCTCTGTGGAACCAGTTTCAGTGGACGGTAGGGGATTAAAAAGGAAAGTGTGCATCTATAGATGCCTTTAAAGCTGCTCACCTGTTTTTCCCTGTTCTTTTTCCACATACACATTTTATGATCATACATACACTCCATAGTTTTGAAATTTTGAAAAGTGTAATTATATTAAGCCATTTTTTCCTGTTTTTACACACATATCCTTGGAAACAGTGCCCCCTGATTATGCTTTTAAAACCATTTAGAAGCAAACAATTGGCAAAATTTATAATGTGGCAGACAATTTCAATATTGCCCATCAATAACTTTCCCCTCAAATGATTTTGCTAAAGTGAAGGTATCTTTGTTAATTTATACTTTCAGTTGGTTGGGATTCCAGGCTGCCAATTATTGGCTAGATGGCTCTAATCTTCCTAAACCTCAGTTTCCTGGCAGAGCTAATAATAATAATAACAACAATAGCAGCTAGCATTTTTATAGTGCTTAATATTTGCCAGGCACTGCTTTAAGTTTTTCACATATAACAAATAATTGAATTCTTCTGACAACTCAACTAGGTACTATTATTATCCCCACTGTAACTCCAGGGGAAAATATGTTCCCAGCCTGGGGCAAATAACCTTATAAGCCAAAATCATTCAGACGGAAAAATAAAGTAAAGTGGGAGAAACCCGGTTATTGCTTACAAGCAGTTGTCTACTCCTGCTCTCTCGTGTCTCTGGCTACCCAGCTGCAGAGGCCCCACCAAACCTCTCCGTCCAGGTGCGCACTCGCTCTCCACCAGCCTTGTAATCACCTATTAATATGGAGATGGGCAATTTCTCTCCACCCCTTGGAAATACCTATTGATATGGAGATACACAAAGGCCAGGTGAGAGATTCTGGAAATATTGCAATTTTACCCACACCCACTTAAGATGAGAAAACCCGAGGTACAGAATGGTTAAGATACTTGCTTAAGCTCACAGAGCTAATAAGTGGCAGAGTCAGGATTTGAACTCACAAACAAGGACCTCATTAAATGGCAACTGATATTGTTATTACCACAATTTATTCATTCATTCAACAAATATTGATTGAGCACATATTCTAAGCAGGTATTTTACAAGGACCTGGGTATATAATGGAGAATAAAAATCTGCCTTTGCTGTGAAAGATTCTAACTTAATCAGGGAGACAAGCAATTAAGGAGTGAATAGATAAGTAAGTAATTTCAGCTTACCATAGGGGCTATGAAGAAAACTACACACTGTAGTAAGAAAGAATAATGGGTGATTGCTTCACTCTGGGTGATCAGAAAGGTCTCTCTAAGAAGGTAGATATTAAAACTGATGTCTGGCTGATAAAAAGGATCTAGCCATGGGGAGTGTTAGGGGACAAGTGTACCAGGCAGAAGGATCTGCATTGTGAAGGCTCCGAATGTGTAAGATGTGGGAGGCCAGTTTGGCAAGGGGAAAGCAAAGATTGGAAATGTGGACGGGTGGCCAGATCATGTGAGGCCTTATGGGCCATGGTAAGGAGTTCAGATTTTACTCAAAATATAATGCAAAGTCCTTGAAAGGTTGGAAGCAGGTAGTTAGCATGAATCAGGTTATATTTTTAAAGATCACTCAGGCTGTGATGTAGAGAATATGCTGTGGGAATATCCAGCTGTGATACTGGGGACAGCCAGGAGTTGGAAAGATCAGATCAATTAAGAAGCTTGAAGGAGTTCAAATGAGTAATGATGGCTTCTTGGATTGGCGTGGTGGCTGGGTAGATGGGGATCCCCAGGGCAGAAAACAAGAGGCACTCAGCAGCAGCCTGAAGTTTCAACAGTGGGAAGTTGGTAGAATCTTGCAAGTAATTGATCGCCAGGGAGATGGCTTGAGTAAGAGGTGAGGCTGAGATGACTTGAAGTGCTGCATAAGAAGTGTCTAATACAGCTTCTTCTTTATCTCAAGGAAAATTTGTATCTAGAAATGCTCTAGCCAAAGAATTCCTTTAAATCTCACTGGCCACTCCTTGCTGGAGGCCAGGAATAGAAATACCCAGCAATGGGGCTGAGATTGCTATGACGCCCTCAGGTCAAACCTGGTTCAGCAGCTGGTCTGGGCTTCAAAGTTCTGCAAATTAAGGAGAGGGCTAGATGACCACAGACAGGTTTGGAAGAAAACATCAAGAATTCTGATTTGGACACAGTGCATTTCAAAGCATCTGCGAAAGGGTGTCAATTAAACCATTGAATATACAAGTCTGGAATTCAAAAGAGAAGTTCAAGCCTGATGCATTTTTTTTTTAAGTTTAGCAGCCTGTCTAACACGTGCTGAGTTGCTGAGGGCACCTCAGATCTTGGAAATTGTTGAAAATATAAATGGGGTACAAATAACCATGAGGGCTTTACTGAGTATATCAGGATTCAGTTGTACAACGTGGAGACGTGATCAGCCTCACAGCCTGCCTGTCTGAGAACAGCTGAGAACGAAGGAGTGTGAGAACATACGGAGCAGCAGTTGGGAGCCATCAGTCACATCAGCCCAGCTGCCTGGGAACTTTCCCATGGACAGTATTTAACTGCAAAGGCTTTCAGCTTATTAAGGGACCAGGGTGTCCATGAGAATATGAAAGGAGGGAGACTAGGATTAGGATTTTGGACAAAGGAAGAGCACAAGAACATTCTTCCATCGTAAGCAGTGATGCTCTGGGAAGAGAGAAAACTCAGTGAGGCACAGAGTGGGCCAAGCACACCCAGGTGTGATAATATGGGGCTGGCTCAGGAGTTAGACGTGGATTCAAAACCTGCCTCTGACTATGGGATAGTTCCTTACTCTCTTTAAATGCCAGTTCCTTCATTTCTATAAACACTGTAATGCCTACTCTGGAGGCTTCAGAGGAGGAAATGAGATGATGTTAGAGAAGAGACCAGTGGTACCTCTCAATGAGGCAAGTATCTGCTCAGCATTGTAATAATATAATAATCAAAAACTGGAGACGATGGGATTTAAATGTCTAACAAGAGATTGGCCAACTAATTACAGAGCAACCCCATAACAGAATGTTATATATCATTTATAGTTACGTTTTAAAGAACATAATTCATGGGGAAATATTTACCATGTAATGTCATATGATCAGAGCAGGATATAAAATGCATAGAAAGATCATTTTTAAAAGAAAATATATACAGCAAAATGTTAACAGTGGTTGTTTGAATAGAGAAATGATAGATTTTAGGTTTGTTTTTACAAAAAAAAAACCATACACATTTCTGTCATTTTCTGAGTTTTCTGTGAGAATAAATTGCTTTTATGGAACATGGAATTTGGAGATAGTAAATGGTAGATGTTTTAATGTCATGTGGTTGTTACCCTTATTAGTGTATTGTTCTTATTTGCTGTTCCTCAAGTCTCCCTCTGGCTTAGCCCCTGGGAAAATGGCAACAATCTAGCAAAACTCAAAGATGTGTGCCTAGAGGAATTAAGAGGATTTTTCTTCATTTAATTTGGGTGGTTTTGACCGACTGGGTGTGCCTCACCCTAAGAGGAAGTGTGTGTCATTAGAAAACAATTTAATTCTTTGCAGCAAAAAGGTGGTGGGTGGAGAGAGAAAAACACCCTTGCTTGTTTCTCACAGACTCTGCTTCATGCTGTCAGACCAGTGGCCCCACAGAGCTGGCCCCACTCAGAGAGGAGACACCTCTTCTCAGGAGCCACCCCTCAGCTGGGCAGGGACGTGGTGTAGCTACCTCCCAGGGAGATCAGCCTCCTTTGGCTCCTGGACTCTGAACCTGGCTTTATCCCTCAAAAGAGTTATCATCCTGCCCTGAGCCTCAATTTCTCAACTGTAAAAAGCTCTCAGGTCTGCCCAGGCCTGCCCCGTAGAAAGGGAGCCCCTTTCGGGGCAGATTCTGTGCTTCATTCCTTTCTGTACCCATAGGGCCTAGCCTAGTGCCCTGGCTCAATGAATGACTGTTGACTGAGTGAGAAAGTGGTATTAAGTGGCTTTGAAAATTTTACACCCAGTGTTGGCCATTACATTTGTGAACATGGCCCTCCAGGGTATACTTATACACAATGTTCTTTTTCTGGAGAAAAAAAAAAACAATCTAAAACAAATATGGGGAAATGTTAAGATAAGTCTGGTTGGTGGTACATGAATGGACCCACATAACATCCATATTAATCTTTGATTCTTGGTTTTCCTATGTTCAAAATAATATCTACCTTATTGAGTTGTTTTGTGCCCTGAGTAAGACATGTTTTGTAAGCTTCCTAGCTCATTTGTATACTCATTAAATGTTCATTTTCTTTCAGTGAGGGGAGTGGAAGGTTGCTCTCATTAGCTGGTCTTTTAATTCTAATGCAAACATTCCACTCTTTGATTTGAAGGACGTGATCACAGTCACCCAGGCTGTATCCATGGTGGCAGTATCTGATAGTGACACAGATTTTCAGTGGAGAGTAAATCGGCTTCCATGAGGACAGACCACAACATCGATTTCAGCCAATATCCCACCCAATGTTGGAAGCCCTCCATGGTAATACGTGAAAATAATATTAACTGCCCATTCCTTTACTGAACACCCACCATATGCTAGACATCATCCCAGGCACTGGTAACTCAGGGATGAGAAGACATAATCCCTGGCCACAGAGAACTCACTGTCCAATAGAAGAAACAGAGGTAGAAACAAATTATTACACTACAATGTAGGGAACACTAGATTAATAGCCCAGAGGAGGAAGTGAAACCCCACCCACACTAAGCAATGAAATGTAGTCACTTCATTTTAGTAATGAGTCCCATAGCTCTCATATACCTCTGAAGTTTAGGAAACATTAAGAAAAGGCTGTCTGCCAAAAATGAAAAGGCATCAGCTTCACAATGGATAATCTCAATGTAGGAAATCAAATAAAGTTATGTGCGTGGGTGAGACTTACAAAAATGAATACAAACTTAAAGACAAAGTTTAGGAAGAGAAGACACACTTGGAGGGAGAAGGATAGACTCTTGTTATTCATATATTTCTGTGTTATTTGAAGTTTTTAGTATTGAGGATGTAGTCACACATTGCTTATGCTATAATTGCATTACTTAGACGCACAAAAAATGGAGGGAAGAGAAGTCTTTCCCAGAGGTCTCCAGGGTTTACTCCCGCATCTGCTTCAGATCCCTGTCAATGTCACTTTCTGAATATCCTACTTTAAAGTGCCACCTCACCATCATTAAAATCCATATCCCCTTCTCTGGCTTATTTTTCTTCATAGCACTTCCCACAGTCTGACAGTCTATAAATGTTACTTCTTTTAAAAATGAATTGTTGGCCTCCCCCAACTAGGAGGTAAGCTCTGGACAGCCGAGCCTGGTGAATGCCATTTTACGGCTCTGAACCCAGCACCTGGAGCCCACGGGCTGGAGAGAGTTTTCTGCCTGAACCTATGCAGTGGGGACTTAACAGCGAGTATTTCTGAAGGGATGAATTACAGATTTTTAAATTTTTCTTCTTTCTGATACTTGGTATCTGAATTTTTGTACTGAGCTTATATTAATTTTATTAGCTAACAAAACAATAAAGCGCTTTTCATTAAAATAATGTTGGCTGGGAGGCAAGAGAAGGCGACTCTGGTTGAAGCCTCAGTGGGAGCTGAAAGGGCCGGTGGGAGTCAGGCCAAGGGAACTCATGAGACGCCTGGCAGGGTGAACCAAGTCCCTCCCATACACCTCCTCTGCTGCCTCGCTGTCTGCAGACACTGGAACAAAGGCCTGGTCTAGGGGTCACTGGCTCGCAAAAGATCTTCTGCCCTGTAGTTCCCCATTCCCTGAATGCAGGGCACAGAAATTTATCCTCGTTCTTCTATCCAGCACATGTTTTTATCTGGTTTCTACTTAGGTTTCAGCCAATTCTTTACTGAAGCAACTTGGCTTCTTGGTTTTCTTGGAAACCAGACTCTTTTCAAGTCAAAGCCATAAAAAGGATGAAATCCACTACCTGACCCTCTTCTGTTCAGCTCTTCAAACCCTGCCACAGATGGGGGACCTGCGTGCCACTCATTGTGGGCAGTGGCATCTAGCCGGACCACTTTCAATAAGCCACTTTGGAATAAAGCACATGTAACAGTGACGGCTGAGGGCTTTTCTTCCCCCATTCTTTTCTCTTTCTCCATTTTTTTCTCTATTCTGTTTCCAATTAAGCCATTGTCTTGAGTGAGCTTGGTCTTCCTCTCCAAATGCCACCCTAGGAACAGTGGCAGAAGGCGGTCACGTCAGTCCAAGAGTTAAGGGACTTGGAGTCTCACACTTGCTCTGCCACTAACTTGCTACATGATCTTAGTTAAATTGCGTTCGCTCTCTGTGCCTCAGTTGAAAAATAAGTGTTTTTACTGTTTCTAAAGTCCCTGCCCAAATCAGTTTTTGTTAAACGGAGGATCAACAGTGACACCTTGTGGTACCATTTGAGCCGTGGCGTCAGTTTCTAGCCCACAGCCTGAGGCATTCATTCATCAGCAGGGAGCTCAGTACCAGCTCCTGGCCCAGTCTTGCTCCAGCCCCTGACCAATAGGTGAAGGCCTGTGCATCCGTGATGAAGTCTGAGACTGGATGTGAATGTGAAAGGCTCAGCCCCAGGTGTCTTATGGGGATTATAGTGAAACTCTAGAATGGGACTTGGCAATAGCTAAAACAGTAGGACTAGAGATTTAATGGTTTTCCAGGGATTCTCCTAATTTGTGAAATAATCAAACTCCAAGTTGCTCTATGCCTCCATTTTCTCATTCATAAAATAAAGTTGCCACTCAAACTGCCTTCAAACTCAGAGTTTATTCATTCATTTACTTATTCATTCATCAACTATGTAATGAGCATCTTCCTAGTGCCTAGTTCTGTGCTAGTGATACAAACCTGAGAACACACAGTCCCTGCCCTTTAAGAACAGTGTTCTTGTCCAGTGAAGAAGAGAGACAGGAAAACCTTCCATTACCATGCAGTAAGATAAGCCTTAAGGCAGACCCTGTGTACAGCAGGGCGTGGAGATTGACATCTAACTGGATAGACATCTAGCTGGGCCTGGGAAGAATGTTTGACAGAGGATGGACTCTTAAACCTGGATCTTACAGAATTTGCCAGAAGAGGATTTCCAGGAAGAAGGAACAGGATGCACAGATTAAACATGATCTATAGGTATTTCAGATAGAAAATCAAATGCCGAAACTTTCTTGACCCCACCCATGTAACTCCCCTCCCAGATATCACTCTATTTCTCAGCTCCCTATTTTGGCCAAACTTTCCAAAAGAGCAGATGTCATACTGTCTTCCCTTTCCCACTTCCTATTCAAACTTCACCCACACTGACTTAGCTGGCACCCCTCAATGCCTAACCGGTGTCACCATGTTACCACATCCAAATGACCCTTTCGGGGTATTGTCGTTGCCTTACTGCCCCTCTCGGCAGCATTTGTCACAGCGAGCTATTCTTTCCAGCTCGAAGCACTTTCCTTTCTTGGCTTCCATGACACCCGCTCTCCTAGTAATGCTCGAAGGTCACTGCTCCTTCTCCATCTCCCTTGTCATCTCCTCCTACTCTACCCAACAAGAAATGTCAATATTCCTTGGTGCTGGTCCTGTACCTCCTTTTCATTTTTTTCTACCTAGGGAATCTTATTCATTCTCATAGTTTTAAATACCATGTATCAGCTCCTAAATTTGTAAATCCAAACTTGACTCCTGAAGTCCAGACTTCTCAACCATCAGGGTCTCTGTTTAAATGCTACCTGATGCTTGGATGACTTCTGCTGGCATTTTTCTTCTTTCTGTATGCCTCCTGCTAAACTGAGAGTCCCAGCAAGGGCAGAGCCATCTTTACTTTCTTCAACCTTGTACATTTAATAATTAGTACAGTGCCTAGTGGGTACTCAAAAAGTTATTTGTTGACTGAAGGAAATATAAGTAAACATATTATTTCAAATAGAATAAATCTGTGTGTTTTGTTTTGTTTTTAAATCCTTCAGTCTATCAAGTTCAAGTTCTGCCAGGCAAGCCTCACAGGGTGTCCTTTGCTCTGTTTCAGGATGTGATCTGATTTTCAGTTGTTTCTTTTTTTATATATAATTTATTTTGGTATCATTAATCTACAATTACATGTGCAATATTATGGTGATTAAACTACCCCCTTCATCAGGTCCCCCCAACCAACCCCATTACAGTCACTGTCCATCAGTGTAGTGAGATGCTATAGAATCACTACTTGTCTTCTCTGAGTTGTACAGCCCTCCCCGTGCCCCCCAACATTATATCTGCAAATCGTAATGCCCCTTTTTCCCCCTTGACCCTCCCTTCCCACCCGTCCTCCCCAGTCCCTTTCCCTTTGGTAACTATTAGTCCGTTCTTGGGTTCTGTGAGTCTGCTGCTGTTTTGTTCCTTCAGTTTTTTTCTTTGTTCTTATACTCCACATATGAGTGAAATCATTTGATACTTGTCTTTTTCGGCTTGGCTTATTTCACTGAGCATAATACCCTCTAGCTCCATCCATGTTGTTGCAAATGGTAGGATTTGTTTTCTTCTTATGGCTGAATAATATTCCATTGTGTATATGTACCACATCTTCTTTATCCATTCATCTACTGATGGACACTTAGGTTGCTTCCATTTCTTGGCTATTGTAAATAGTGCTGCGATAAACATAGGGGTGCATCTGTCTTTTTCAAATTGGGCTGCTGAATTCTTAGGGTAAATTCCTAGGAGTGGAATTCCTGGGTCAAATGGTATTTCTATTTTGAGTTTTTTGAGGAACCTCCATACTGCTTTCCACAATGGTTGAACTAATTTGCAGTCCCACCAGCAGTGTAGGAGGGTTCCCTTTTCTCCACATCCTCACCAACATTTGTTGTTGTTTGTCTTTTGGATGTTGGCCATCCTCACTGGTGTGAGGTGATATCTCATTGTGGTTTTAATCTGCATTTCTCTGATGATTAGCGATGTGGAGCATCTTTTCATGTGCCTGTTGGCCATCTGAATTTCTTCTTTAGAGAAGTGTCTATTCATGTCCTCTGCCCATTTCTTAATTGGATTATTTGCTTTTTCTTTGTTGAGGTGCTTGAGTTCTTTATATATTTTGGATGTCAACCCTTTATCAGATACGTTATTTATGAATATATTCTCCCATAATGTAGGATGTCTTCTTGTTCTACTGATGGTGTCCTTTGCTGTACAGAAGCTTTTCAGCTTGATATCATCCCACTTGTTCATTTTTGCTTTTGTTTCCCTTGCCTGGGGAGATATGTTCATGAAGAAGTCGCTCATGTTTATGTCCAAGAGATTTTTGCCTATGTTTTTTTCTAAGAGTTTTATGGTTTCATTCAGGTCTTTGATCCACCTTGAGTTTACCTTTGTGTATGGGGTTAGACAGTAGTCCAGTTTCATTCTCTTACATGTCCAGTTTTTCCAACACCAGCTGCTGAAGAGGCCGTCATCTCCCCATTGCATATCCAAGGCTCCTTTATCAAATATTAATTGACTGTATATGTTTGGGTTAATGTTTGGATTTTCTATTCCGTTCCACTGGTCTGTGGGTCTGTTTTTGTGCCAATACCAAAGTCTTGATTACTGTGGCTTTGTAGTAGAGCTTGAAGTCAGGGAGCATAATTCCCCGTTTTATTCCTCCTTCTCAGGATTGCTTTGGTATTCGGGGTCTTTTGTGGTTCCATATGAATTTTAGAATTATTTGTTCCAGTTCATTGAAGAAAGCTGTTGGTAGTTTGATAGGGATTGTGTTGAATCTGTAGATTGCTTCAGGTAGTATAGCCATTTTGACAATATTTATTCTTCCTAGCCAAGAGCATGGGATGCATTTCCATTTGTTAGTGTCCTCTTTAATTTCTCTTAGGAGTGTCTTGTAGTTTTCAGAGTACAGGTCTTTCACTTCCTTCGTTAGGTTTATTCCTAGGTATTTTATTCTTTTTGATGCAATTGTGAATGGAATTGTTTTTCTGATTTCTCTTTCTGTTAGTTCATCGTTAGTGTATAGGAAAGCAACAGATTTCTGTGTGTTAATTTTGTATCCTGCAAATTTGCTGAATTCAGATATTAGTTCTAATAGTTTTGGAGTGGAGTCTTTAGGGTTTTCAGTTGTTTCTTGAGGCAAAGTATCAACCTCTTCTAGGAACTGGTTTCCCCCACACAACAGTCTACTCTCCTCTAGTGGGAACTTCCTCATGTAATCACGTTGATGATCTTGATTAGAATATCTTATTCTCCTTAATTATTTCAGATTCACTAACTTCTTTAGCTATGACCCTCATGGCAGGTGATGTTCTTTCAGGAAATACTGTGGCTGCAGCAGGCTATGTTCCAGCTTGGTGGGTATTCACATTCTGGGTGCTTCTTACCGGCACTCACAATTTCCAAGTGACCCGGAGGAGCAGAAGGCAGAAGCACAGCGATCCAGACTATATGGTAAAGAGGAAGTCACTGCTGGCCTGGCCTCTCAGCACCCCAGCAAAGGGAAGTGGCGAGCAGCAGGCTCAGTTTAGAAAAATTAGGTCAACTGTCCTTGGTATGAACTTGAGGCTGAGACCCATTTCAACACGAGGCCTCTGAGGCACAGAGTGGCTCCCAGCAGCCGAGAGGAACTGAGAAACAGAACATCTTCAACTCTTCCTTTTTTGCCAGAGGGGAACTTTACACCTGGCAGGGGGATCTTTGGTCACCTGGGATGCACAGTTGTAATTAAAATAAACCTCCAGTCAGGGAACTTTGGGAATGTTTGTAAATAGACCAAAATAGAAATGGTCAAGGAAAGTTTTTCTCTCTCTCATATGTCCACAGGGTGATATTGACCAAGTTAAGCATCGGGGCTCTCTGAGATTGAGTCTCAGTTCCACCTCTGATAAACTGGTGACCTTTGGACAAATACTTAACCCCCTAAGCCTTTATTTCCTCTTCTTTAAAATGCATGGAATAATGTCCCCACACAGTCACAATGAGCTGTAAACCAGACAAAATCTGTCAAGTGCAAAGCACAATGCCTAGAACATAATAGGGGGCTCAGTACAAATAGATGTTTTTCTGTCTCCTGATACCTGAGCAGAAGAAAATGCCCTGGAGATATAGATATTTTTCTTCCTGATTTGCTCAGTCAAACATACCGGTGAGTAATCCAACAGCCGAGCTGGGGAGGGACTCCCAGCCTTGGATTCTGGTTTGTGGCTCCCAAGGCTATCCACCTAGTCTCCTGCTGTGTTGATTTATCTTCCTATCCCTGCATCTGATAGAGCACCTGGCAAACAACAGGTGCAAAAACATTGCTGCCTTGAATTGAACTAGACCTGCGCTGTCCAACACAGCAGCCAACTTTCAGGTGCTTAATAGTCACATGTGGCTAGTGGCTGAGTTGATTGTGCTGTAAGTGTAAAATACACACCAGATTTTGATTTAAAAAAACCATAAAATATTTTATTAATTTATGTTGATTATATGTAATGATAACATACCACATATTTTGTGTTAAGTAAATAAGTTATTAAGGTTAATTTCTCCTGTTTCTACCTTTTCAATGTGATTACTAGAAGCTTTTAAATTATATGTCTGGTTTAGGTATTGTATTTCTACTAGAAAGAGCCAAACTGTCTAGACCTCTACTGGCTGAAAGATCATTGACAATACCCCAGACTTCTCTCTCTGAGCTGCCTCACTTGTAAAAGACATACAAGCTCAATCAAGTGCTTTCCAGTTCCAGCATTCTATGATTTTATGAACTTTAGGCTACAGTTTCTTAAGTATGAATACTTATTAAATTGTTAGTATGGATTAAACTTTTACAAACATTTTGGTTTAATCTGCATACAAACGTAAGAGGGAAGAATGGCTCTTCTCGTTTTATGGCTCTTTCATTTTAGAAATGAAAACAAGGATGCCTGCACAAGTTGAGAGCCTTGGCTGAGGTCATCTGGCTAGTATGTATCAGAACTAGTCGAGAATCTTTGTCCCTCTTCTGTGGTTCTTTGTAAGAATTTCTGGCAGAAAACATGACTCAAGAGTTGTAGGTGCTCCGGCTTATTTGTCCCCTAAGGTACCTTTCCTTGCTTGGAAGAGCCATATATCATCGGAACCATGGTACAAATGTATGTAAAGGGCTTCTTGAAGACAGGGGAGGCACCCTGGGTGCCCGTGGGTTTGGTAGATCATTGACACCCAGCAGTAAAGTGTTGGGAGGCTTCTGAGGAGAGAAGATCAAGAGCTGCTGGAGGTTAATTGTTCACCAGCTTCAGAAGAGCCAGCCGGGAGGGTAGCTGGAGGAGTGAAACATTGACCAGTTCTGATTTACATGCAGGAATGTGTTGGGGAGGCACGGAAAGGTCAGGGGAGCAGTCGGCACCTGAGACAGCTCCCATGGGCAAAATTCCTCTCCCAGACAGGACAGGAAATGGGAATATGCTCAGAAGGGGTGAAAAGGGCCTCTGGCCTCAAAGGCACTTAACTTGCCAGCTCCTACAGCCAGTTCCAGGGCCAGCTGGAGGAGAAAATGGTGAGGTCAGGTTTGACTTTCAACCCCCTAAACTCAACTAAATTTTGGAGAGCTGGCACCAGACAGGGAGGGGTAGGAGAAACAAAGATGAATAAATAAGATACTGCTCTTGCCTTGGAGGCAAACTGGAAAAATGTAGGTGGGGCCTGGAGGCTCTGAGGTTTAAGTGTTGGCTCCACCTACCCAGGGGATCCTAGGCAGTTGAGTTACCCTCTGAGTCTCAGTTTCCTCGACAGGAAAAATTAGAAAATCTACCTCCAAGTATTGTTATGGTAATTATGTACTAAACCTTCAGACTCCTAGTTCAATCAAAGGATGAGTTGAAGAGAAAGGAAAACAATAACATCACTTAAAATGATCCAGGGGTCTCCCCACAGTGGCTAGAGGAAGGTTTGAGCTCCCTTCTCTCTGTGATCTGGCACCAGCTCCCTGCCCATCTCCCTCCACCCCCCATGTCCCCACCCTCACTCCACCCTTAGCAACTTCTGATCTGTGACGCTTTTAGAAACAACATCTTGGATGCTGACGTTGGTGTCTCATCCTTTAGCATTTTCTGTAGCCTGTAAGTCACCCAGGGAAGTTGATCCCTCAAAGACCCTCCTTTGCACCACCCATCAAACTTCGTGGTCCTTTCCTGGGGTTAGCTTTTAGCCCAGGGGAGATAGGCCTGATCACTTGACAAAGAGCATGTTGCATTTCTCTCAGTTTTTCTTAAAACACAGTGCAGAAGTTTGCTGGCTGGCTGCCCAGTTTCTGTTATGTAGTCCATGATTAAATTTCTCTTGAACTAGTTTGCAGAGCCCCTGGATGCTTGACTGAAAAGTGATTTACATTTTCTCTTGGCAGGGAATTACCCAAGGGGGAATTGCCTTAAAAAAATAACTGAAGCTTGTGTATGTGTGTGCACACATATGTGTACACATGCCCTGGTCTGCTCAGGTTAATAAGCTTCTTAGTGGTTCATAAGCCTCAGAAGAAGAAAATCAAGAGCGAGGAAAGGGGGTTTACAATATTTGACCTTAATGGTAACAGGGTTGCCAGGACTACGTTTTAAATTGGGTTCTGAACTCCAGGCAAAAAGGGAAACATAATCAGGCAAGTAACTCACATTATCAGTAAGGAAGGTCCTTCTGATCCTTCTTGGGAGTGCTGGGAATAATACCGATCATCTACTGAGCATTCACTATCCACTGAGAGCACATTTGGTGCTACAAAACCACACAAATTAGGTTTTTCTTGTATCGTTGAGAAAATTCAGACTCATAGCGGTGATAACTTTTGGAAGCCTCCCCAGTTAGCAGGTGTTGGGACCTAAACTGCAAGGAGGTCTGGCCCCACCTACTACCCCCCAGTCTTCCCAGCCTGGAACGATATGTTTTTGTAAGTCCAGGGAGAGGAAATCCTGGGGCAAAATACCTCTAAAAACTGAAATTAGTGAAAGGGAGAAATAAAGTTTAAAATTCGTTTATTGCTCACAAACTGCAGTCAGGGGCCATCTCTCTCTTTGCAGCTCCAGGAGAAGCAAACTGGCCCTCCCTTTCACCTCTCAAGTACAGATAAGCTCTCTGTTGCCCAGGTAATCACCCATTGATATGGAGATGAACTTCTCTCCACCCCTGAGAAATGATGCAAATGCACTAAAGTCATACTTTCTTCCACCTCTGTGCACCTATTGATATGCAGATGTACTAAAGCCAGGTGAGATATTCTGGAAATATTACAATTTTACCCACAGTCTTCAATGTTTTCATTGCAAATGTACTACTTTTTATGGCTGTTTGACCTTCCAACAGAAATTTCAAGACATTGGGGTTTGTGTGGAGTCATGTTCAAACCAGGAGTGGGTTGACTGGCTGAGGCTCAGAGCTCTGCCCCATCAAAAAAAATATATATATATATATATAAAACTAAACATATATTGAATCCACCATATGTGGTGCCCTATATTCATTTTTCTATTCAAACTTTACAATAATTATGTGACTTAGAGTCCTAATATAGGTTTGTTGGTTACCAGGAAATAGGCACTACATGAAAGAATTTAAATAAAAGGGGACATATCATTACAAAGATACATTACACGTATCTGTGAGAGCTTAAGGGCAAGAAATGTGGCTGGGCTTCAGAAGAGAGAAAAGAAACAGAAGCTGGGAAGTCAAAACCCAGACAACTGGAGCTAGTTCTCTAGGGAGTATTGTCTCTTGGCCCTGCTTCTCTCCACGCCTCCAAGTTAGGGTGACCTTCCTTGTTTCCAAGTATGAGGACCTCCATTAGGGTTACACTCCCAGCCTTTGACTGATGAATTTGGGAAAAGAATCAGGCACTCATGGCCCAGCCCTTTCCCCTCCCTGTTCTTCTTTGGAGGCCTCCAGAAAGCCCCTAGTCTTCCTTCCTCAATCTATGTGGGTGGCCTGACTGTTTGGGTCTGTCTGTAAAAAGTCTATGTCTCCATGGGGTTCAACATTGCCACACGAAGCCATGTTTATCTCCAAAAAGCTGACGTGTTGGTCTTCCTCTGGCATAATCACCGCTGTCCCTCTCTTGGCTCTAAAGTGAGCCAAAGGAAGGGGAGTCCGTTTACTGGGCCCCTTCAAATTCCAACCTGCTGTTAAATAGGGCTCCCCAGTCTTGGTTTCACCCCACTTCCTAGGTCAGGAATTAACAGAGCCTCTAGGTTCTGTTCTCGAATCCCTTTGGAATTCTGACTGAGCTCACTTGGATCAGCCCCCCCTGGGCCCAGTTGGCTCTGCCAGGCACCTGGAGTCACCAAGCACAAACAGGGAGGAGAGAACAGTGAGCAGGAGCCTCAGGGCTTCCACTCAGGGTAGGTGTTGTCATCTCCTTCTCACCGATAGGAGATTGCGTCTCAGGGAGAATATGGTCTCACAGTTAGTAGCAGAGCTGAGACTCATACTCAGTTCTAGTTGACCCTCAGGGCCATGGTCTCATTTAAACAGGATTGTTATGAGACTCCTGAAGCCGGCCCTGAGCTAGGTATTCTCCAGTTCGCACTCAATAGGAAAACCTGGCATCACATAAATTATGTCAACAGTAACACCAAGACCAAGGCAGAGCTAAGATTTTACCTTCCACCTTTTAATGGCATCTCCATATCCTTTCTCCTTCTGGACTGTTCTAGAAATAGGAAGCTGCATAGATTAATAGAAAGCATACTGGACTTGGTGCCAGAAAGTCTCCACTTACAAGCTGTATGTCTTAAATCACTTCACCTTAAGCTCTTTAATTACCATCCAGTTTTTCATCCATTTAACAAATATATAAACTAGTAAATAATACATATGCTTATTATATATTAATACATAGGACATACATATTTAGCATATATCATATTCTGTATTAATAATAATACATATGTTCACTATTGTGTCAATAAATGTATTGTCTATCTACCACATACCAGACACTGTGCTAAGTAATTAAAAATAAAACAAATCCTACCAGATGCTTATTTCTTATGGAAGAAATGCAAACCAAAACTGTGATAAGATAGTATTTTTCTGCTCCCAGATTTCCAAATGCCCCAGTGTTCTGCAACCCATATGGATGAGGCCAAGGGGAAACAGGTATGTGGATACACTGTGGGTAGGACTACAAAGTGGTGTAACCCTCTGGAGGGCAAGTTACCAACTCTGTTAAAATACACAGTCATTCTCACACATAAAAAGTAACATATGTTATATGACTGTTACCACTGCATCATTGTTTGTAACAGCAAAAGATTAAAAATAACTTAAAAGGCCATCAGTATAGGCCTAGATCAGCCATAGAGTGGAACACTGGGCGTCATTGACAAAGAGTGTATAGAATATAATTAGTATAGTGTATGTGTGTGTGTAAAATCTTGTATAGGCATTTTTTTTTTTAATCTCTGGAAAGATTTTAAAAACCAATCCACGGAGTTCTTTTTCTTTTTCTTAATATAGGTGGGAAACCAGGAAAATGGGAACAGTGGTGGGAAAAAATTTTTCACAAATAACTTTTGAGAATTCTTGAACCATGTGACCATATAATGTATGCAAAAATTGAGATAAATATATGCAAGTCTAAAAATAACAGCAGTGCAACAAATATGAAGAGGAGAAAGCTGGGTGCTACAGGCACAGGTAACAGGGGAGTGAGTCCCTGAGGACATAACTTTGAAATGGGAATTTGACCGACAAATAGGCAGAGGGGCTAACCAGTGAAGGGAAGGGTTACCCAGGAAAAGAGACCTCATGTACAAAAGCCCTGAGGAGGGAAACAGCTTCACACACAGGGAATGGAAACATTTCCAGTGCAGCTGGGATGCAGCTACAGGGGGGTAGGAAGAAAGGGGTAGCAGTAGCTGAATACAAAGTGAGGGACCAAATTATGCAGGCTATGTTAAAAACCTTGAACTTTATCTCAAGGGCAGTGGGAAGCCACTGAAATGGTTTAAACAGGAAAGCGATGGGATCAAGGTTATGTTTTAGATTGTTCTGGAGCCTATGAGGTGAAATGACTGGAGGATGCAAGAGTGGATGTTGACAACTCATATAATCTGACAAACTGCTTTGGAGAACCATCTGGTAGTTTCTTACAAAGCTAAACAGACACCTACCCTATGACCTGGCAATTTCATTTTTTAGGTATTTGTCCAAGTTAAATGAAAACATATGTTCACGAAAGTATTTGTATGAAAAATTTTTATAGCAGCCATATTTGTAATAGCAAAAATTATGCCCTCAAAATCCCAAAGATGTCTATCAAATGATGAATTCATAAACAAATTATGGTATATTTATAAGAGGGAATACTACTCGACAATACAAAGGAAGGGACTCCTGATAACACACAACACAGGTGATTCTTAAATCCATGAATAAAGAAAATACATAAATGCACATACTTAACTCCAAGAAAAAAGAAAATACAAAGGTATATGATTCCATTGGCATGAGACGAAATCCCTGTACAGAAAAAAATAATGTATAGTGATAGAAATCAGAAAACAGTCACCTGGGGGAAAGAAGGAAATTGACTGGAAAGAAAAATGAGGGAATGTTCCGGGGCGATGGCAGTGTTTTATATCTTGTACATGGCAGTTACACAGTGTGTGCAACTGTCAAAACTCATCAAAGTGAACAACCGAGAATTGTGTTTTTTATTGTATACCTCAATAAAAAAAAAAAAGAGTGGAACTGAGAAACATGGGAAGGTTTACAATAATCCAGGAGAAAGGTGATGGCTGGACCGTGGCCTATGGTAAGCATCCCATAAAGTAATGTGTAAACAGGGCAAACCATAACACCCTATGCAAACCATAAAGCTCTATACACCGGATGAAGACTTAGTCTAACTTAACCCCTATCACATTTTCGTGGTGGGTCTGGACCATCTGACTTGCCCAAGGCAGTTCTGTGTATTTGTAATGAAAAGCTAATCATGGTCTTGTTGGGTCTGTCACATTGGGCAGGAAATGGATACGATAGCTACTGAGCTTCATCAGGATACTTGACCTTGGGGCAAAAATAAAGGGGGGTGGGGCAGGGGTAGTTTCCTACTGAAAACTGGGCTTTCACAAACAAAAAATGCATTCAGCTGCTGCGCATGAATCTTGAGTTTATTATTTTTTTAAATAGGGTTTCAAAGATACAGCAAAAAGGAAGCAGACTGTCAGTTCCTGAGGCAGGGACCACAAAGATCAGTGACACAGTCACCCAGCGTTCAGCAGTTTGCTGGGAGCTGAGAGTGTGTGGAAAACACCTGGGCCGCTTAAACTATCTGCCTGAGTGCAGAACAGGTTTGGAGAAACAGCTGTGTGGACATCAGTCAAAAACCATCTGAAGGGCTGATCACTCACCATTTAAATGGATTTAACTTCTTTTGTGTGATTTTTCTCAATGTTAATAAATCCCTAATTATTTGATTTTATTTAGTATTGATTTTTTTTTTCTCCAAAAAACCACTTTGAACGAGCAGACCAGCACACCAATGGACACTGAACACCTGGTTCTGTACTTCCATGTACTGTCCATGAATAGGAGATGTGGGGAAAATGGAAGTTCCTATGGCCAGGGTCCTTCCCTGACCCTAAACTGCTCAATGATGTAACTGGCCTGCTGCTAGGCTACTGCTCTCACACCTGGAGGTAATGAGCTATTATTGACTGAGTCACTATATACAGAGCTCTGCCCAGTGTTCTGCACACGAAGGCAAACATGGAGGTGGATTAGGGACCTGCAGACTGCTGGATACAGATGTGATTCTAGTGCTCGACCTACCTCCGGGAGAATGAAGCCAGGTATAAACCCTTTTACCCTAAGAATGTTCTCTTGTCATTTCTCAGTCTCACTGAATCCACAGTGAACTTGCCCAGGGCTGAAATACTCAGGCAAGACAGAGACATCTTTGAGTTAGGGCCTTAGATTCCACAACCTTCAGAAGAAGATTGAAGATCTGAGCAGCAGTGGACATTTGTCATATTTTTATTATCTAGGATCTTCCATCCAATCCCTTTCTCTTTCTAAGGATTGATCTCTGTTGTGTTTTATCTTGGTGTGAAGTAGGACTCATCTTCCACATTGAAAGTTGATGGGATTCATACACACACACACACACACACACACACACACACACCTTGGCCCTGCCAAAACCCAAGGATGGGCAACTGACTTGGGCTTGGCCCAGCTGGTGGTCTTCCCTTGAAGTGGGAGTCTCAGGTGAGAAATACAAGATCATGGGTGTAATTGGTGCTTATCCATGGATGCAGCTGCAAGTCATGTGTTCAAAGAGGCAGAACTGGCGTGCTGACCGGACCCCTCCTGCCAAGAAGCAGTGCTGTGACTCCTTGGGCCTCACCCTCTGACTCACCACTTCTGGATGGGAAAACCGAGGCTGAGGACTTGAAATGACATGTCCGTGTTCATGCAACAAATTATCCAAGCCAAAACTCAAACCCAGATCTTTCACTCTCCCCCACTGCTTCCTGGCTGGCCCAAGAATCTCCCCTAATTTCTACCCATTTCTAAGTCTAACTCTCTCTGTCCAACAAATTCTCTTCTTTATAAGTTATCTAAAGTCTGTTTTCACTGCTGACATGCAAGACAGATATATAATCGTAAGATAGTGGTTCCATTTCCTATCTGAAGCCTTTGCAGCAATGCTCTCCAGCTGTATCTCAGACACTCAGATCAAGGCTCCTCTTGGGGGTTATAAAGAGACACCTGAATAAGAGGGCATGGGGACAGGGTAAGAAGTGTGAAAAAGAGGAAGGGAGAAAGGAAAGTCCCATGTATTTCCCATCTACTCTGTTCTGGGTGTGGATAAAGTGAAGGTTCCTGTGGCCAGGATTCTCATCTGGCCCTGGTCAGCTAGCTCACTACACACGTGTGGGCAATACATTGTTATTGACTATATAAAGAGCTCTGCCCGGTGCTCTGCGCAAAATGGTGGTATCATTGCAAGGCTGCAGGAGAGTAGAGACTAGACTGGAGTGGTGACAGCACCGAGGACAGAGACTGAGGCGGCTGTCAGGGTAGAGAGGCCCAGAGGCAGACACTACTAGCTTGCTGCATGCAGACTCGCTCTGAGTGAACGGGATTCTAGTGACTGACCTGCCACCATGGAAATAAAGTAGGGTATAACCCTTTCACCCCAAGAACATTCTACTGTCATTTCTTTGGTCACATTGAATCCATAGTGAACTTGCCCAGGGCTGAAACCCATTGGAAAGACACTAGAACTGAGGATACTGCGACGGTCAACTTAGGCTGAGGCTCCAACTGCCAGGAACTGTGCTAAGCACTTGCCCTTGTGGTGACAACCCAGGGAAGGAAGTGTTTCTGCATCAGAAGTGGAAAAGTGAGGTTGGTTGAGGCCGAGAGACTTACTTGTGGCCACACAGACCAGGAGCAGCAGAACTGCTGCACAAGATCTCATTCTTAACCAGACTTGCCCTTTCCATTATAACACATGTGTTGAACAATGGTGAGTAAACCTTGTCTCTTTTTTATATATATATTTTTTGATTTCAGAGTTGTATCCATGATTTGGAATGTATGCACCTGAGCATTATTATGTGACAAGATCACTGGATTACGTATTTATTTTAAAAGCATGAGCTAGGAAACTTTACGGAGCCCATGCAAAGCAGAGCTGGAGGCGCATAGAAGCCTGTTTTGATTTAAGTGGAATGGATCCAGCTAGAGTGTAAATTCAAGACTGTGTTTGCTTTTGTCACACTCTATTTTTTCAAATTACTTTCATATGTCTCATTTGATCTATTCCCCCCAACTTCTGCATGAGAAAACTGAGGCCTAGGAATTGAAATGGTGTGTCTATGTTCACACAACAAATTAGCAGCCAAGCCAAAACTCAAACCAAAATCGTTCCCTGTACCCCGCTGCTTCCTTCCCAGCAAGGATTATTATTATTGCATTAATTGACCTTCCCAAGGTGATTTGATTGATTCATCCCTGATGATTCGATTTAGCCTCCTGGGCTTGTTCAAGTAAATATTAATCCCACATCTCTTCCTAAATATATTGAGTCTGTCTCTCTGTTTTTGCTTTTCTTCATCACTTTCCCTGCATTCCACCTCTCCTCCCTCCTTCCTCCTTCATCCTCCCTCTCTCTGTTAATCTCCTTTCCTTCTCTTCTTTCCTCCCTTCCTCTCCTCTCACAAACACATTTGTTTTTCTTACATAGGGATGGTATCATGTTGGCAGGACTCATGAAAGGAGGAGTATCAAGTCCCTGGAAGCAGAATATTTTCTTATGGATTTTTTTATTGTGTGGATTGTTTTGCCAGGCTAATGAAAAAAAAGGAGTTGCCCTTATCTCAGGTCAACCAGAGGAGGCCTTCAAGTTTTTTGTTTTTTTTTTCCAAGCTGGTTCCTTACAAATGCATCCAGAAGGTCACTCTCAGGTCCCCAAGATAGCGGTGGGTAATCAATCACATCCAGGACATGAGCATCCCAGAAGATAATCTCATGAATGGGAGGATTGGGGGAAGGAGAAAGGGGAGCCTGAGCTGTCCCAGAATCATGAGCTTAGTAAAGGTGACCTCGTGGATTTCTTTCTCCAGGCTTTCTCTGGGGCAGTCGCAAGTATATTCTAGCATCAGTGGCTGTCCTTCCCCGGATTGTTTTACTTCAAAAAAAAAAATAGCATACACTTACATAAAAGGCTCAAACATTTCCCATAATTTAATAATTGCATCTCAGTCAGCAATAAAGACGGTGTCTAAGAGCTCCAAGAGCTGGCTCCACTTGGGACCCCCAGGCAATTCCTTCAAAACACACAGAGGGGGCTTCAGTCCTGACTTTGACAAGGGCAAGCTGTGTGAGCATGGGCAACTCCCTCAACTTCTCTGGGCCTTGGCTTCCTCAGTTATGAAATAAAATAACTAGTTTATTCTTTCAACACACACTTATTAAACATCTACTTTAATGACAAGCCATGTTCTAGGAGCTGAAAAAACTTTTTAAACGACAGATACAGTTGCTGGTCTCAGGGGGGTCACAAAGTTTAATGGGGGAAAGACATGTAATAAAGGAAAATAGTAATAACATTTTTAAGCACTCTTATGGCACTGTGTGTGAAGTGCTATGGAAAGACAAAGGTGGTAATGACTTAGCCTAGGAGCTCATCTTTAGGATAACCTCCCAGCCCTAAAAACTTGTGTGTGTGGATTTTTAATTTGTTTGATCTGTTTTTCACACTAATGTATTTCACTCTTTCTCTGGCTATTTTCAAATCATTGTTGTCATTATCAACCATTACCAATTACTACATCACATACTGTTTAATTGCCCCAACCGTTGTAAAAATTAGATATTATAATCATCATGATCACAGTGTCTTGAGATGTTAAGAGCACTGAGGCTCAGAGAGGTTGAGTAACTGATTCAAGCTCACACAGCTGGGAAGTTACAGAACTGCGATTTGAGCCTCCAACTGTCAACTCCAAAGCTCATGCCCTTTTCGCTATGTGGTGATGCTTCAGGTGTGTGCTGCCACTCGGAACTGGCAACATAATTAGCAGGACCAAGTGCAAAGTAAAAATATGGGGCCCTTTGTTCAAAAAGTGTTAAGAATTAAGAATTTCAATGCAGCAACAGGAGAGCATTAAACAAATCAAAAGGCTTAAGTATGGGGCCCTGAATGACTACACAGGTTGCACTCCCATAATCCTGCCCTACAGCCCCAGTTCACTCTACAGATGGCATCTCCCATCAAGGAGCAAAAAAGCATCAAAGCAATTTGTAGTCCTAGACCTATTACTGTGGCAGTAATCATGCTTCACATCCAGGTTTCCCAGTTTACACAGAAGGTTCAGCATGGATCTCTTGGGCAGAACTTGTGGGCACTGTGTGATAGCTTTCCGAGATTAAGAAAAATTTTCAATGTGGGGAAAGGTGCATAATCTTGGGCTGACAAAGATTAGCCACAAAGATCTAACCACACCCTCATCTTATATTTGGAACCTAAGGAGGGGGACATAAATGCAGAACAAATGGAACACAGCCAAAATCCTCTTAGCCTCTCCTTGAAAATTGCAGGTCGGATCTGCAGGTGTGCCCTAAGGAAGGGAAGTGGGGGAAAAGTAACAAGGGCCTTGCCTCTGCTGGTTGGTAAGCCTCCCTCCTAATGCTCTCAAGAAGGTGTCGATGCCTATGAATCCAGTAGAGATTCTCATCCCCCTTTTGGTCAGTGATTTTTAAACAGTGGTATTTAATCTTTTGAGACCATAGATCCATCTATGAAAATATGAACTATCTCCCTAGAGAAAAGACACATATTTGGATAAAATATTTTGTATGCAATTGTAGACTCTGCACTGACCCCAGATTGTTTAAGACCCTGTTTTAGACCACAGCTTCCCCAATAATAGAACCCTACAATGTTAGACCCAGTCAGAAATTTAGAGATTATTTTTTTTGAAACCATCTATTCCTAAGGGAGTGAAAGCTGAGGTCATTTTGGATAATGGTCCCGCATATTTTCAAAAGCCCACTCCCCTGATTGTCAACTCTACCCTTGAACAAGTTGCCCCCACCCTGTTTGCTCCTATCAAAACACTGTAGCTGAGAGGAATGAGTTACCACTACAAATGGCTGCTGTCAGGCTGTCAGTAAACATCTGTGGAGCACCGAGACAAGGGTGTCAGGCAGAAGAACAGTTCTTGTCCTTGGGAAGCTCACAGACATCTGGGGAGAGACACATCAAAACCATGGAATGTATATAACCCATACATAGAGATGTCTGAGCTAGGATGAGAAGGGGCACACAGACAGGCACAGTCCGCTCTGCTGGGTTGGCCCATACAGGTGTCCCGAGAAAGGAAACACTGACACAAAGTCTTCAAGAATGAGCACAGGGCCATGGGGAAAAAGTCTTCTAGTCAAGGGGACCGGCATGTACAAAAGCAGAACACAGAGAGACAGCACAAGGTTTGCAGGGAACTGGAAGTGGATGGGATTGGCTAGAACACAGAGCATGTCTGAGGAAGAAGTTAGAGGTGAAGTGGAAGAGAGGGGAAGGGGCCAGAGGCTGGGGGCCTTAGATATCATGCTGAGGGTTTGGACCTAAGGAAGAATGTCAGCCTGAGTGATGGATTAGGGATTCTCTTCCTGAGGCTGATGCAAGGAGGCCAGATATCCATCTCTCCCGGATGGCCTTCTGCTGGGTGGGGGCAGGGGGAAGGGTGGGCAGTGAGCAGCCCCTTTGAGATCCCTATCATTTCTCTTTACAAATCAACCACTGCCAAACACTAAAGAACATAAGAAGGGCCTTGTAAAGCATTCATAAATGATGGGCAGTCTAAAATACATCTCTAAGATGTCAATGAGATTTAGCACCAGAAAAGTACCATTCTGTTCCACTAAAACATGGCTAAATGGGAGGAGGCCTTCTCACAAATATAGAGAAATGGCTTTCATTAAAAAAAATTTAAACATTAAAAGCCTGACCTCCACCTGATATATAGATGTGTTTCCTCTGCAAAGTCTCACATTTTTTATTCATTCTTAAAATTGAACCAGTTTAGCCCTAAGGTGATTGGGCTGACTTTGAGGAGATATGGATAAAGAGGACATCTCCAGAAATTCTAAGAATTGCTGTTTCCATGTCACTACTTCTCAGGATTCCTAGGCAGTATGGGCACTAAAAAGTGCTTGGAAGGTGTGTGTTTCTCCCAAGCAAATGTGTAAACAAAAAACCAATCTCTGGGACTTTTTAATCAGTATTCTGCTCTAAAGATGGTTTTCCCATATTTACCACTAGATGTCACAGGAACCCCGTTTTAAAAGAAACAAAGCGTCAAAATTGCTGATCTAAAGAAAACAATTCCCGCTAGTGTTTGGATTTTTCAATTAAAAAAAACTTTTAACAAGAGTAATACCTACCAATGTTCAGAATTTCTCTATTGAGTGTCCACATAATGTTTATAATTCCTCAGACTACCTGCAAATAATATGGTCCCTGCAGGATCACAACAAATAGATTTCTGTTGAAATATCTTTGGTAAATGTACACTGAACAGGAAATTCCATTTGATTTACACTATTTATTTAATAAAAATCTCTGCGATTATTTGCATTTATTTCTGAAGGAGGATGTTTTTCCTTCCTCAGAATAAGTTCAGGAAATGGGTGAAGTGTTCAGGAAGTCAGCTAAATGCTGATGTAAATCCAAAAGGAAGGTCTGTTGTTAAAAAAAAAAAAGCTAGGAAGTGGTTCTCTCTTTCACTTATGGAAAATGTTATACAGAATTTCTGATTTAAAAGGAAGAGGACTAGGAAAAACGTGTGTACCCGTGATATCTTTTTCTGTGGATCTGGTTAGGCAGTCCAGACTTACTGATAACAGTAGCCGGCAAAGAAAACTGTGTCAAGAAATAACATCTAGATGGGAGACGTGACTGGGATTAAGTTTGTACTAAGTTAAGCCCTTACTATGGAATTTGTATCAGCTATTCTAGGAAGTATGTCTTGATAGGAAACTCTGAGTTGAAACGAGGTGGTGGGGCCCCTCAGAGCTACATACACAACCAAACACTGCACTCTCCTGACCAGGACCCTGTCCCTTCCAGCCACCAACAAATGGTGTCATGCTGACCTGTGGACACGGAGAGGCAGAGACTCATTCAGGGAGACCCTCAGCTCTCCAGGGGTGCTTGATCAGCGTTGTAATCTGCTGTGGCCCTTTAGTGACGAGGTGGTTATTTATCTGAAGCTTGCAATGTAGGGAGTGCGCTATATCAAGTGTACAGAGCAAACAGAAAGCTCCTGGCCTCTGACACACTGGCAGTTGAGAAAGTGAAGATTCGACTCACTGAACAGTGCCACGGAGGGCAGTTTGTTGTGCTTTCTCTGAAACTTGTCCCTCCTTTCTATCTCTCTGTTACCACCTTCATTCAGACTCTCATGGTTTCTCATCCAAACTGGTCTGCCTGCCTCCAGCTTGCCTCCTCTCCAGCCCACGGGCTGTGCGACAGCCACAGTGAGCTTTGCAAAACACCAGCATGGATCTGAGGCTTTCTTGCCCTCAAATGTCTGCTGGCTCCCCTGTGCCCTGCACAGGAGACAGTACAACCCCCAAGACCTTTCATAACTTGGCCTCAGCCCCCCTTCCCTCCCACTCCAAGAATCTCAGGCTCCTGTTACACTGAACGACTCGCTGCCCACACCTCCCCGCAGGCAGCTCGCAGCCAAATTTATTCACACGTTTATTCCTTTCACTCTGGGTAAATGAGGAATTGAGGATTGACCGTGCCCTTCTTTTAATTTCTATGGAGTAGTCTCTTGGATTGATGGAATTGTGGCAAGAGCATGAGGCTCGGAGGACCCCAGGCAGACACACCTACACAACCATCTCCTTGGAGCAAATCTCATAAATCAACACCTCTGCTAGGAAAGATGTTCGCATGGAGGTAGTTAGCTGATGTGATGATTAAATTGCCTCTACTGACACATCATGAGTCAGTTTTAATTGTAATTTTTTATATATTGCATTGAGAGTATGGTTTTGATGAGCAGACCAAGTCTTAAAAGAATCATGGTCTCTGGGATCCACCCCTTCCTGTTTCCTTTCCCGAGCCCTCCCTCCACATTTACCGATTGAGGCAGATGTGTCCTTTCAGGGATCAAATGGTGAGAGCAATAATTTAGAACATGTTTTCCCATTGCCCTCAGAAACTGTTCTACCAAGGCAAACCAGCAAGGCCCTGGGACTTAGGACAGGAGGAAATTACATGGTAAATGTGCGCAGCCCTGATCCTTGAATGGGTAGAGATATGGGGGTGAAGGGGGACTCCGTGGTTTGCTGCCATGAACTTCTGGAGGCAAAGGTTGTGTCTTATTTATCCTGGTGTTCTCTGCAGTGCTCCCCCCAGGACAGTGGCTGGCACGTGATGGACCCTCACTCAGCTATTCAACAAATATTTACTAAGCAATAGAGGGTTTGTTTGTCCAGGTTTGGAGTTTTAAGCTTGTCAGTAACAGCTGAATTCTTTCTCTGTTTTGTCATCTGCACTTTCGGACTCTGAGTCCGACCTCGTCTTTCGAAGCTTTTTACAATTGCTCCCTCTCCCCCTTCCCCAGCTCACTCCAGGATTCCACATAAAGTAGGTGCTCAGCAAATACTTGTTGGAGAAGTGGAGGAGAGAGGGGAAAGAGACAGCTTAGCAATAAGCACCACAGTGGGTAGGTGGTCATTCCCAAGCCCATCTTTGAAACTGGAGAATTTTCTGAGGCTATTGCCCGAGCATTTTTCCAGAACTTCTTGCCTATGTGATGACTTGTTGTTACCTTTGTTTTCTTTCCTATGCCGGCCACATTTGTCACCAAAGCTCCTCAGTTTCCCCACCTGATAAGAAAGAACTCGCCTTACTTCTTTCCTCCTTCCGTCCCTTCTTCTCTCCATAGATATTGCTGCTGCGCCCTGAGGATACACAGGAGGCACTGTGGGTGCTCAGGGTCCTCAGGGAGCTCAGTCTAGTGGGGAGATGGATACATGCATAGACCATTACAAGCAGGGCAATTAAGACTCCTGAGTTGAAAGCACAGAGGCTTAACCTTAACCTATGACAAGAAGAAAAGGGAGGCAGGAAGTGGCAAGGGGGAGAGTCAAGGAAGTCTTCCCAGGTGAGATTACCTGAGACTTCAATCTTGAATGAACAATAGAACCTAGTGGAAGAAAGAGGGGAGAGGCATTCAAGGCAAGGGGAAACACAGATGAAAAGACAAAGGAGAGGTAAACACAGAACTAGAACAGATTTGTCTATGTGACTTATCAATTCCATCTCATTGCTTTATACTCTACCCATTCACCTCCTATCAAGTGAAATGATGCAGCCCTCAGGCATTTTAGTAATTTAGATAGGCCATCTTCTAATCTCTTCAAGAGAAAGGCATTGGTAATGTGGGCTACCCATGAGATCAAGCATGTTCTTGGGTGAAAATGGGATTGAGTACTTTTAGGAAACCATGTGGGAGGCTGATGAAAATCAGGCTGTTGATGTGAAATGTAATAAATTTTACTTTTATTCTCTTTCCTGGGAGTTGGAGAAGTTGGAATCTTTTGCCGTGAGGGTAGATGAATCCATGGGTTGTCTTAGCCTAAGAACGAGCTGAAGGAAGAGGACAGGGTGATTCTAGGAATTTCAGGTGGAGCCAGGCCCACTTTGAAAGTCCACTTTTGGACCACACCTGTGCATGTCCAACATTTTCAAAACATTTTACAAGATGCTCCCGTTCCTAAAATCCAGCACTGTGAATAACTGAGGCGAGGATGGCGCCCTTCTCGGAGTGTGGTTTATTTCTGTTCACAGAACCTCTGAAGACAGGAAGCCAAGGCTGACCTCTTCAGTCAAGAGTCAGCTCAACTTTAAAATTATGATTGCATGTGAAAGCTAAAATGGGAAAGAGAAAAAATCAGTTCTCAGGACAGAAATGCTAAAAACCCTTGGGCCACATTCCAGTCAAGGTCCTGGCCCTGCACACAGACCTCCCACTGGGGGTGGGTGGGTGGGAGAAAAGCCAAGACCAGTCCAAATCAGTTGAATGTCAGGGATAATGTGGTTTATTCTAGAGGTGTCCAGCTTGCAGATAAAGAAGGTACCAAGAAATGTAGTAACCACATTGTTTTTTCATGTGAAACCTTCATAAGAGTGTATATCAATAATACCTTAATAAAAAAAAAAAAGAAGGTACCAGGGTGATGGTGCTACATAATCCTTAAACAACAGAAGCTTATGGCCAGGTCTCATTGTTGAGAGAGTTGCCTACCAAAACATTTACCCATCCCCAGTGAATTATTTGTAGTAAAGGAATCAGAGGACTAGAGAATGTTTTAGTTTCCTACAGGCTGCCATAACAAATTATCACACACTGGCTGGTTTAAGACACAGAGATTTATCCTTACACGGTTCAGGAAGCTAGAAGTTCAAAATCAAGCTGTCGGCAGGACTGGTTCGTATTGGAGGCTCTGAGGAAGAACCTTCCATACCTTCCTTCTAGCCTCAGTGGTTGTGGACAATCCTTGGTGTCTCTGGCCTGACCCACAGCAGCATCACTCTAATCTCTGCCTTCACGTGGCCTTCTCTTCCTGGTGTCTGTGTCCAGATGGCCTTCTAATTATAAGGACACCAGTCATGTGATTAGGGCAGACCCTAGTCTAGCATAAGCTCATCTTAATGGCTAAGACCTACAAAAACCTTACTTCCAGCTCCATTCACATTCACAGGTATGATAGCAGGGTCGTCAGGACTCCAACATGTCTTTTGGGTGGGCACAGTTCAACCCACAGCTGAGTGTGAAACAAAAACAGCCCCCTGGGCCAGACAGGGGAAGACCAGCTATCCAACCCGCTGCCTCCCCAGTGGGTCAACCTGGGCGAGCCCCTTGCCCTAAGTTTCAGTTCTCTTCTAAAGCAGAGCAATGCCTGCCCTGGTTACTTTAGAGATGCCATGAGAATAACATGAAATCATGCACAGAAAAGCATTTTCTAAGGCAGTGTTTCTCTAAGTGCAAGGGCTTATTATTGAATTCATTCCCTATTACATTGATTCGCCCTTAACTTTGTAAATACTTAATGAGTAGGTAATGAAACAAGAAACACAGCCTGTCTTATAGGGAAGAGAATGTAAATTACATGCATCCCTTCATTTATGGTTTGACATAAAAGTACAATAGCCATCTGAAGTGAAGAAGAATACTATTGAATAGCCTTCTTCCCTAAGCTTTTGTACTCATACTAAAGCAGGGTGGTATTCAGGTAAAACTAATGGGTGGAAAAAAGTCAAACCAGGAGGCTCCCTGGGACACCAGCAGATGACTCCGATGGCAGTAGCTCCCCATCCCTGTGTGTCTGTGTGGTCCATGATATTATTTGCTCCCGTGACACTGTCCCAATGATAGCTTTGACTTTGCCGGATGCCTTTTCTGGATATGAGGACACAGACCACCCAACTAATAAAATTAGTTAATGCCGTCATTTTCCTGGTTGACTGATGTGACATACTCCAGTATCAATTGCACAAAACAGATTCATTTTGTTTTAGCTAGGAAGAAAAAATGGTTTTTAATGAAAACTTTAAATTAAAAAAAAAAGGCGCTTTTCCTCTTTTTAAGAGGCCTGAAGCTCTGGTGGTGAAAGGGAAACTTTTTTCAGGTGACCAGATTAAGTCAAAGGGGTTTGGAAAGTCTATTTAAACATGGCCACACATATTGGAAATGCCAAAAAGAGGTGTCATGGATGACAGCTTGAGAACTACAGTTATGTCCAAGCAGTATGTGACCGCTTGAGTGTTACTGATGACCACAGTCGTGATAAATTCTGTTGACCTTGGACCTTGGGGGGTTGCTGACCCAGGAGAAATCCCAGAGGCGAAAGATAGCACCAGCAAGAAAGAAACAAAGAGGCTCTCAGTACTCCCTGCAAATTGAATTCTCTGTTTCTCACTGCTGGGTATGTGTACTTCCCAAGGGCTATCATACACCACCAGGAATATGCCACATCACACACCAGTTAATAAACAAAACTTTATTTCCTTTAATACAAAAATTAAATAGCAAAGTTTTTTTTTGTACAGTGATAAATTAGAAATTTACAGTACAGACATCAATGCAGACATACGCTTGTACATCCTTAAAAGCAGGGTCCATTTTCTTTGATGTTAGCAATTCGTTCAGGGCATGTGTAGCAGGGGTTTGCCTGGTACCTCTTTGTCAAACACCTGAAAACCCCCCAGGTTGGCCTCCAGGAGGCTGGAGCTGCAGGCTGGCGTGGGAATCCACAAAGGGCCACAGAATGCTAGCTTGACTGCTGGAAGAGCAGGCTGAGTCACATTTCATCTTGTCACGGACCACATGTGATATTTATTCCACTTTTCCTACAAAGACCTCAAGAGGCCTTCATCCTCATACTTTCTAAAGTCTCACAACATCCCTGTGAGGTAGGAGAAAATCCAGAACCACCTAGGTGCCCCTCTGGGAGATGTAGAAAGGAGCCTCTCCTTCCCAAAGCCCACAGCCGAGTCAGGGCCCCAGCCCAGGAACAGGATGTGGACGTGTGCACAGCCTGAGAGGGGAGATGAACCCAGCCCTCAGGGCCCAGAGCTGCTCTTGTCCCTCTTCCCAGAAGCCTTCGGGGGTGACAGTGGTCATGTATTGAATATTGTAGGAGACCACGGAGCTATAAAAGCTTGGAGGACACAGCTCATACAGGACCTCACACAGGCCCTCTACAAATTGCCTGGGTGAATACTGGATATTTGTTGGTGCAAAGAAGAAATAGAAAGAAAAGAAGTAAGCTAAATCAGAAACAGAAACAGGGTATGATAGAGCAATGGGGCTTATAAGGGGGAGAGGCCTGTCAGGGTTATCTAGGGCTCACTTCCCTCCTGGTACTGTCCAGTGTGCCAGTCCTGCATATGTGCATGGCAGAGAGCTCTGCCCAGGCCAGTGAAACAAAACCCATTCTGTAAAGCTGTGCTATCTGACCCCTGGTAGGAGCCACATGCTTTTCTAGGAGTTTCCAAGATCTGTGACCTAGGTCCGCAGGAAAAATGGTTAACTTGGGTCCTCTGCCAGGTACAAGACAAACACAGACACGGACTCTGAACCCAAATACAATAAAGGAACAAAAAGAAGTGCTAAAGTCCAGTGACTCAATATTAACTGGCTAGAATAGCAACTCCCTCCAATCCTTTCCATCACAGAATAAAATTCAGGATGTAGATAGATTCTGGTGGCTCCTTCCAAAGTCTATGCTCTGTGGCTCTCTTCCCTAACTGCTGTGATGGCCACCTCACCAGAAGCCAAAGATTGCACCATCGTGGTGAAATCCCCTTAAATTGAGTCTGCCCTTCAGGGCTGAGGCTGACTGTCAAGCTCCTCTTTGCGTCCTCAGGTTCTAGCTTGCTTCTCAACAGGGTAAGCACTAAATTCAGTGACAGGAAGCTGAGGAGGGCCAGAGAAGATAGAGCTGGGGGTGCTGGAATAGTCACAATTCAGAACCTAGAATTTTCCTGGATTCTAGGTTAGGTGAGTGCAGGTGAGAGAGTGAGCTGGGAAAGGAGAGTCAGAGAGCATCTCAGGGAAATAAAAAGTGTCACCTCTTCTCTGATTTCAGGTCCCTGAGCAAGCTACCAGCTCAGAAGCAGTCTCAGAGATCAGGAAATAGGTCTCCATAGAGGAAAAAGGGATATGAATCAACCAAGAAGCTCAACCAGCGGTTCTGACCAGTTTCACCCTACTCCATGTTCCTCTGCTCTGAGGTGTGATCTTTATGAAGGGGGAGAAAGGTGTTTGCTGGAGAGGAGGCTAGACAGAAGTGCCCTTAGGCCCTATTAATAAAATCTCTGGAGGTCAAGGGATCATACCTACTTATTCTAGATTTCAGAGAAAGAAAAACAACTTAACCTTAAGAGGCTATCCTGTACAAGTCACACGGAACACCCAAGCCCTGAATTACCTGCCTGCAAAGCCATGTTAGATGTAGGCGCTCATGTGGGAGGAGCCCCTATAGCCAATTTTCATAGTCTTCTTACTCCATGGAGAGAACCATGAAACAGGGCTGATGCTTTCTGTCAAAACCCTTGTAATTGATTTTCAGGGAACCCTGGGAAGATGTGCTAAATGAAAGATGTGTTAAAGGTAGAACGACCCAACAAGCGATTTTGGGATGGAGACAGTGAAACAGATGGTGACTCAGAGGCCCCTGCTTTTTCCCAAAACCAACAGCAAAGTTCAGACCCAAGAGCATCCCTGGTCTAGGTCAATCAGACTAGAACTTATCCTCTGTGACATCCCCTAAGGCACCTAACACAGGGCTTTACACACAGTTGGTACTCAATAAATGTGCTGATAAATGACTTTTTAAAAACAAAACAAAACAAAACAAAAATACCTACTTAAGAGGTAGTGGAGTCACTTCAGGGTAATTGGTAACTGACTCCTCAGCCACAAAGCTCCTTTCCTGAAACCATAAACAGTCTCCATTGTCTGGAATGTGAAAGGAAAGGACTATACCCCTGTGACATCGCTAAGGCTACTAATCCAGTCTGCATGACAGCCACTTCAGATGGAGGATACTTTCCCCTGGGAAGGCAAGAGATTGCTGGGAGACATGTTAAAACCCAGGGAGGTGTCAGGGCACTAGCTCCAGAACTCGGCCATCCAGGTTCACCCAACTACTTTTATGATCGTTACTATTTCATCATTCCCAAGTACTGACCAGCTACTGTGTGCCTGGCCGTCTCCTAGGTGCTGCCTTGGTCACACAGTCACTGAAACATTATAAAGGGAATTGCATCACAAACCCCTCCACTCGGCCACATGGTCCTTCTTCCCCTTCCTGGGCCAGAGTCCCTGCACAACTCCCAAGACACTAGAGTGGAGCGTGAGTAAGGGCAGGCTCTGCCCCTGGGTGCACGATCCAGGCCCCGGGCAGCTATGGGAACTGTCAGCAAGCAGTGCAGGGAGTTCACGTTTTACATCTCAGAAGCGACGTAGCCTCAGATGGACTTCATCTGATCCTTCTGGGCATCAATTCTCATGCTCCCAGAGCCCTGACCCCAAGTCCAGCTAAGGTGAGCAGGCTTGGCACACACAGTAGGGGCCACCATGCCCACTTAGCATCTGTCCCCAAGGCCCCAAGACTTTCCTTTCCAAAACACACAGCAAACCTAACACGCATGTGCAGCTCCGTCAGCTCAAGGACCAGGAGAAAACAGAGGAACGGGGGAAGGAAAATGTCACATCACCGGTATAAAGCTCAAACAAACAAACAAAAAAATGCTTATTCCCAGAATTTGACTACGTCTTCGGAATTCTGAGTCCCTGGAAATGTTTTTCTACAAAGAAATGTGACAAAAGAGGTTTCCTACCTGTTTTTAGAAGGAGGGGTGGGGCATGAATAAATAAATAAATGAGTTGTCGCAAAGTAGTTGCTGAAGCAAAGACAGATATGGGCTACGAGGTGAGTCCTGTGACAATTTGTCCCAGAGATCTGGTGATTAGAAGGCCTAAGGCGGGTTAAAAGAAAGGCCAGTTACAGTTTTTAAAGGACTGCAACTCTTGAGAGGCTACTAGGGGGCACCCCCTTGTGAGGAACATGAAGCATAAATTTTAAAAGCTCTGAATACCTCCGCAAAAGGCAATTAAAATTGGTGCGGTTAGAATGTGTAGTTCATTTCATATGTCTATACTTTATTCCCTACTAGCCAATCAAGCTCCTGGCTGGCATTCTGGAGATTCATTAAGCACCATATAAATACTCCAGGCCACACTGCCTCCAATGAAATCTTATAAGGAGCCTTTGCCAATTACTAGGAAACAATTATGCACCAAGCAGTTGGATTAGCTGTCCTTAGCTCCCACCACAAAACTGAAAAAGTCACCATTGTGGTAAGTAGACCAGACTCTGATAACATTCTTATGCTAAAGGCAAAAAAAGGCACTATCATTCTAAGAATGCAAGATGACCAGAGTTTTAAAGTCAGTTGAGTATACTACTATGTCATGGCCCAAGAATGTGCTTTTAATTGTAATTGACACACACAAATTACACAGTTAATCTGCGTGAGTGCAAAGTTGCCAAGAAACTCAACATTTTAGCTCTTTCAGACTGGCGTCTGCAGAGATGCAATCACACAAAGAAAAATATATTAAGTCCCCATTGCTCAATGCAATAGGTCTCTGGGGTCGGTAAAGTAAGTAGACTTGGTAAATCTCATTTTCCTCTGAATTAAGTGATTGTCAGAAAGTGAATTACCCTTCCTTTCCCCCCTCATTAGGCAGGCTGCAGTGCAAAAATTCCTATAAAAATGCCTATTTTGAATCATTAATGTAAAATGAAGAAAACAGCAGCAGCCTAGAAGAGAGATGTTGAAATTTGAGAGGAAGTGAGAGAAGAAAAATCCACTGGATACCTTACATGTGTTTGTACAGTACTTCTGTTTGTTCAAACAATTCTGTTTTATGATCAAGGCACTGCAAGATTCTGACACCACCTCTTGGGAGAGCAATCTGCAAAGTTCTAAACAGCAGACAGTGCACCATGGAAAATGTTTATGTTAGATCAGCCAAACTATAAAACTCTTGTTATGCTTCTCTGAACCCAGCGTTTCCAGTGTTTATAGATTGCTTTGCTATCTGAAAGACCCAGTCAGTATTTAAAAATTTTTAAGGGTTAAAAAAAAGTGAATCTTTCTCCTTGCGAGTTACCTACTCACAACTCAAATCCCACCTGCAGGGAAAAGCAGCCACCACCTTGGACCGCCTGGAATCTAGGCAGGACCTCCACGCTCCAAGCTGCGACCTGCTAAAGTGATCAATGTTTTGATTTTTCACAGCTTTGAAAGCCTCTAACTGGCTTTTCCATTTTGGATCAGTCCAAAGTCTGCAGCAAAATCATTAGTTTTATGATGCTGAGCGTAGGGGGGGTGGGGGAGCGGCGGTGGGTTGTGGGGGTCCCTTAAGTGTTGCTAGTTTGTTCTAACTGAGACTCACTGCACGAAACTTTTAGTAGCTTTTGCACTGAAAATGCTGGCATTCCCCCTTTCAAAATTTGGGAATCATGGAGGCCCCTGGCTAGCCTTATACCACAGTTTCACTGCCTTTGCTGGGCTTCATCCAACCATTCCCTCTCTTTTCTCTCTTCACCTTCCCCGAGTTCACCAATCTGTTGGAACACTTCTGCCATGTGTGAAGAGTTTTGGCAGACCAAATCCACATCCCTGAAGTGATGCCCACCAGCAGAGACATGAAAATTTTCAACATCTCAACCGCCATGTTGGAGTCATCTGCAGAATACTGGAAGAGCGCCCAGTTGGAGATTTCATAGAAATAACAGGCAATCACACAGGTTGCAGGAACCGTGTACAGGACTGAGAAGACCCCGATCTTGACCATCAGCCTTTCCAGTTTATCTGTCTTTGTCCCATCCTTTTGAAGATTGGACCGAATTTTGAACAAGGCCACCAAACCCGCAGCAATGAACAGAGTTCCAATCACCAAGTAAGTGAAGAGCGGAGCCACCACGAAGCCTGTGAGGGCGTCCAGGTTCTGGTTGCCAACGTAGCACAGGCCGGTCAGCTCATCTGCATCCACCAGTCTCATAATCAAGATGACAATGGTTTTCACTGCGGGGATGGCCCAGGCTGCAATGTGGAAATAAGAGCTGTGCATTTCAATGGCTTCGTGACCCCATTTGAGTCCCGCTGCCAAAAACCACGTGAGTGTTAGAATGACCCACCAGATGGAACTGGCCATTCCAAAAAAGTACATCAGCAAGAAAATGATTGCACATCCTGTGTTCTTAAGTCCTTCTTGGATGAGAACAGGTTCTGCTGCCTCTTCAAAATCGCAGGATATCCTTTCCCGGCCTACAGTCAGCCTGACAATATAAGCAATGCTATAAATATTATAGCACATACTGAGGAATATGATGGGGCGCTCAGGGTAGGAAAACCTGGAAGAATCGATCAGGAAGGTCAGCACGGTGAAGGCAGTGGAGATGAAGCACAGGCTGGCCCACACGGCCATCCAGATGTCAGTGAACTCCTTGGCCAAGCGACTGTAAAGGCCAGCATCGTAGCCACACTTGAGAACGCAGTTCAGGCTCCTTTTCACCCAGATGTACTGATCGGAGTTGATTCCCACGGCATGGCACTCTTCCCCAGGCTGCACAGGGGTTTTGTGAGGTAATGGCATCTCCTCATCACCAGGCCCTTCCATGCACATGTGGTTGTGGTCATTCTGTGGTGGGAATTTGCTGCAGTTCAGGCTCTCTGGCCAGGCAAATCCAAATTCCTTCAGGACAGGTTCACAGCGTCTCTTGACTGAAAGACACATGCCACCACACGGGCCGATGGGGATGTTGATCTTCTCTGTGCACATTGGCACATAAACTGAACAAAGGAAGAACTGGAAAAGTAATGAAATGAACAAAGAAAACAATGACTTGGAAGTTTGGCCAAAGTTTTGCACAAAGCTGAGTCGAATGCTTCCAGGCTAAGTACGTTATCTACTTTTAAAACAGCCTATAGGGAGTCAGCTGTTTACTCTGACCTCAGATGAGGGTGCCTAATAATCCATCACTTACACACTTTTTTTCTTTTGGTTTTACTAATCCTTTCCAGGAGAATATAAATAAGTAGACATATAAAAAGGACCTGAAGAATTACATAATCTCTTTTTATACAACACTTAAGGAAATAAACCTTAAAACACTACTTGGAGACCCCTCCCCCTTTCAGCTACTCTTTTGAAAGAGCTGAACAGACTACTCAAATGACTCTGTCATTTTGGTGATGGGGTGATTTATTTTTAGCCCAATAATAAATGTAAAAAAAATAGGTAGGTCCAGCTTTTCTCCTGTTCATATTCTTCCTTTTCTCCACTTTATCCCCTAAAATTATTTTTTAATCAGTCCCATATTGAAACAGAAAATGTCCTAATGAGACACTGTTAGACCTGAGGATGGGATGCAGATTGAGGTCTCTGGTCGCCAGGGATTTGGTTAGCCAGGTTTCCTAATAATGAGGCACAATAGGAAAATATAAATGTTAAGTCCTTGAAACTGCAATACCAGCAGGGAAGAGTCCAGTTGCTGTCCTCAATTCCTCCAGCATTGATAAACAGTCTGCTTGGCTCCTTACAGATGTTGTCTATGAAGTCTAGAGTTACAAGTAACTATTTTCCAGCATGTAAAGGGATCCAGTCCTGCCCTTCAAAACAGTTTGGCTGCTTCCCCAGGATACATGTAATTAAAATATATATCCCTGCAAAAGCTGTTTCTCCAACAAAATTGCCACTGATGTCAGGATATGTGCTGTTTCCAAACTGAGACCTAAAGGATCATTTCTTAAGCTTTTATAACCTAGTTCTAAAGTTCTGAAATTTCCAAAGGGACATTTCACCAGCAACAGGTCTAATCCCAACCCTCTTTCTGAAACCACAATCCAACTTTTAAAATGACCTATGTAAAAACATGCTCTTACTAAGGAAGCTGCTTGCCTGTCTCTTATCTCTCAAAAGTTAACCAGAACTATGGATTTCTGGAGCCTTTAGCTTGGATGACTATTTCCTCCCAACTTCTCTTTTCTACATTTCTAACAATCACTCAAAGCCTCACCAACATAAAAACACAACCAGTGCTAACACTTTTTAAAATTTCCTTTCAGCTCCTTTTTTCCCCAATACATGGTCTGTTGTTTTTGTAAGATTATAATCACCCTGCATATGCAAATTATTTTATTGTTATTGTTGTAGGATGAACATTTTCCATATCATTACATAAGCTTTAAAATTTTTAGTAACTGAAAAAGAAAAGAAAGAAAAAAATATCTTCCAATATACAAAGTCCCTTCCTAGAGCTTGATCATGCCATTACCTTTTTTTCTCTCCATGCAAGTACTAAACTTAAACCCTCAACCCTGAGTATAAGAACGAACTCAAGCCAACCCCACCATTCCTTCCTGTGACCTCTAAAATCAAGCGGGAAGACGGGAGGAGGGGCCATTCCGCAGAAAACGGGGCAGTGGCAATTCATTTATTAACCCATCCAAAAATATGGGGGAGAAAGGAGGTCGGTGAGGGAGGAGAAGGTCCTGTTTCCTTATCTCTCCTTCCAA
>JAVSCE010017806.1:0-24985 GCA_032199065.1 Smutsia gigantea | reverse complement strand
ATCTGGCCTTAATGCATCTCCATATCAATAGTTTTTTTCCAAGGGGTAGAGAGAGCTAGTCCATCTCCATATGAATAGGTGATTACATGGGGGAGCTAGGGCATATCTGGTCCAGAGAGGTTGGCAATGACCTTTCTGCAGCCATGTCGTGAGAGACAAAGATGAGCACAAGTGGATGACTGCTTGTATGCAATAAACGGGTTTCTTCCACTTTATTTCTCCCATTGACTGATTTCGTTTTCAAATGCAATTTGCCCCAGGCTGGGAACATATTTTCCTCATGGAGTTACATCTGGCATAGTTGGCAGGATCTCTGAACCTGAACTCTGTCTTCATGGATAGGATGCTTGGGCAGGTTGCCCCTAGAGGTGGTGGGGAGATGCCCAGAAAGCTGCATGTGGATGGTGCGGAGGCCCCAGTGGCTGCTGCAGTGGGGGTAATGACACACCCTTATGTCCATCAGTGCTGGAGGTTGTGGCTTCACCTGGGAACATCTTATCCAAGTGGCTTCCACTTGGAGGGTCATTAGTGGGAAATAGGTCTAGGGTAAAGCACCTCCTAGACAGATGGGCCCTTTCCAGAATAAGGGAATGTTGGAGACCCTAAAGCTATGGAATTAACCTTCCATGAGAAAGAAGACTGCTTAGAGGGCCTGAGTGGTCATGTAGCAGTGGGGATTGTGGGGTGTCTGTTGCTCGAGATAGTGGAAGGTGTTATCAAAGATAGAGAATTTGGCAGGAGCCAGATGCACTTCAGCATTGCTTTAAGAGCTGGGTGATGAAATATGTGATCCCCCTAAGAAAGAGAGACAGTCATGGAGAAGACAGATGTGCTCCTGGAAGTTACATTAGCAGAAGGAAGGAGGCAGCAGGAGAATCCATGTTGTAGGAGGCCATGGTAGATGGGGAGGAAAGAGCATTGCCTTCAACCCAAGAGATGTTAGGGGAGATGTCAGGGGAGGATGAGTCAGTGGTGACAAAGGGTGAACTATTGCTGAGGCACTATGCTCTCCATTATTAAAGGTCCACATTGTTGAGGTTAAGAAAATAAAAATGCAACAACATCAAGTTCCACAGGGGGAGGACCAGCTCTGTCCCCAGGTTGTAGAGCACTCCATACTCTGCCCCTATACCCAGGATGAGCTGGTGGACGTGAACATCTGGTTTCAGCAGAAGCCTTCAGAACCTCTGCCTATGTGGCTTTTGTGTCTTTGGAAAACGAGGATGGAAAACATCATTATCTTGGGTTCTGGCTTCTCTTATGACACACCCTTACCTCCAGCAGTGGTTGCAAAACACCTGTCACACCTCAAGGAATCAGACACTACTGGATTGGCTGACACCCATCAGGGCAGTTTGGCCTAATCAGGGTGATTTACCATACTCACCCACTAGCTGGAAAATGTATGCAGATATCCAGTGTTACAGGAGTTAGGCATGAAAAACACCATCTATAATATGGACCTCCAGGACCCTGATGAGGAGTTGTTCACCATAGGAATAAGAAATATGGTGCTCCATAAAGCGCCCCCATCTCTCTGTGGGTCTCTAGTGACTATTCCTGCTCCCCCACATAGGGCAACCCATAAGTGAAGCTACTTTTACTTTATATTATCTGGGGGAGGTTGAAACAATAAGAACATTGAAGGAAGAACAGTCTATGACTGAAAGAGGTGAAAAAGACCCTATGAAGGTCTTGAGAACACAGATGTGGTTTGATTTGATAAATGTAGGAGTAGTGAAATAAAACTTGATGGGCAGCCCAATAGGATGCTTTTAGAACTGTGGTACAAATTAAAGACACAGCAGCACTTCAAGCTGCTAAGGTCCGGGACACAGAAACCAGAGGCAAAGTCCCATATTCAGCCTGTCTCCCTGCAAGACTTCCTGTGAGACAGTCCTCGGGCTCTGCCTGAGCAGTCACCAAGACAGGATGACAATTGTGCATTGCAGTTTGGCTGAAGGGGGATCAAGGTCCCCACCTAGAGGGATGTGGTGGGGACTGGAGGCCATGTGTATAATTAGCAATTCATTGGTCGGCAAGAATGTACAATGTGTCCTAGCACTGGTGGACACAGGAGCTGAATATTCTCTGATTAATGGCAATCCTGAGTGGTTTCCTAGGACCCAAATCCAAGTGGTAATAGGGCATTTGCCCCCAAAAGAGTATACTGTGTACATTTATCCCATACCTGAATATATTTTGGGGGTGGATATCCTGCCGGGTCTGTGGATACAGACCACTGCAGGGGAGTTCACACTGAGGGTATGTGTGGTAAAGGGAGTTCTGAGGGGACATGCTCAGCACCCACCTGTAGCTCTGCCTGTACCTCAGCAAGTGACAAATACTTAGCAGTATAAATTTCCTGGGGGCATAAGAAAATTGGAGAAAATCTATAGGAGTTGAAGAAGGTGGGCATCATAAAGCCCACTCATAGTCTTTTTAATTCCCCAGTATGGCCATTGAAAAAGAAAGATGGCTCCTAGTGTATGACAGTGGATTACAGGGAATTGAATAAAGTCGCACTCCCTTTGCATGCTGCTCTTTTCTCTGTAGTGGCCCTTATGGACAACCTCAGTCATGAACGAGGGACATATCCTTATGTTGTGGAACTTGCTAATGCTTTCTTCTCTATTGACATAGCACAGGAATGTCATGAACAGTATACCTTCACATAGAAAGGCCTGCAGTGGACATTCACTGTCCTTCCACAAGGATACCTCCACAGTCCCACCATTTGCATTGGACTTTTAGCCCAGGACTTGGCCACATGGAAGAAACCACAAACAGTGCGGCTGTATCACTACATTGATGATACCATGCTCATGACTGATTCTCTTGCAGATTTAGAATGGGCAGTTCCTAGAGTGCTGCAACATATACTGGAGAAATGATGGGCTGTGAACAACACCAAGGTTCAGGGACCTGGTTTGTCTATAAAATTCTTGGGGGTTGTACAGTTGGGTAAAACTAAAGTTATCCCAGAAGCAGAAATAGACAAGGTCCAGACTTTCCCTTTCCCTTCCCTTTGGAAATATTACAAGAGTTTTGGGTCTTTTGGGCAAATGGAGAGTGTTTATACCAGTTGGTATGAAAGGACATCAGGTGGGACTGGAATGAAACGTGCAGCTTCGTTTAATGCTGCTAAGCAAGGAGTCAAATCTGTACAGGCCTTGAGTGAAATGGACTCATGAAGGCCCTGTAAGCTACATGTACTTGTAACTGAAGACCGTTATGGATGGGGCCTTGGCAGTGGTTTGATCAGATCTGCCAACCTATTCTGGTCTCAACTATGGAAAGGAGCTAAGGTCCAGTACACCTTGATAGAGAAGCAACTGGCTGCTGTGTACCATGCCTTGCTGGCTATGGAGCCTTTCCCCAGAACAATTCCAACCAAGGTAATAACCACGTATCCCATAGTGGGGTGGGTGCAAGAATGAAGCCAAAGGCCTTGGAGTGGCATGGCGCAGAAGCCTACACTGGCCAAATGTGGTGCATACTTACAGGAGCACAGCACCCAATCTACTAGCCCCTTAAGTGGAGAAACCCACTGCTTATTGGGGCCAGTAACATATACCAGTGGAAAAGAGGAAGAACTTGCTTTAGAGCCATTGGTGGCTGAGAGTCCTTATCAGGAAGGAAAAGCGTCTATACCTGAAGATGCTTGGTATAGAGACATCTCTAGTCATGGAAACCCCTGAAGTGTAGGGCTGTGGCTTTCCATCCTAAGACTGAGACAATATGGATGGAGGATGGAGAGGGGAAGATCAGCCAGTGGGCTGAGTTGTGGGCAGTATGGCTCATGATCCCCCAGGATCCCTCCCCTATAGTTGTCAGCACTGAAGCTGGGCCATCTATCAGGTCTTGGTCCTGTGGCTACCAACATGGTACCATGTCAACTAGATGGTTGGTCACTGGCCCCTTTGGGGGCAAGTGTTGTCACAAGACCTATGGGCTCCTGGTCAGACTAAGACAGTTTACATATATCATGTGACTGGCCATTTGCCTTTGGCACCCCCAAGGAATGTTGAAGCAGACACATCTGCCCATGTGTGTTACCTAGAAGGAAAGCCTGCCTGTGATATAGCCCAATGGTTACATCAGCATTTGTTGCATGTGAGGCAAAAGACAAGGTGAGCTGTGTAGCCCATCAGTGGGGCTTTACACTGACCTTTGAAGAAGTCAATAGAATCCAGAAGGAGTGTCTTGTGTGCTCTGAGAGGGACACTGAATACTGCACTGACATGGGACAATAGTAAAGGGACCAATACCCCTTATCAGGTGGGAGATAGACTATGCTGGGCCTCTGCCCATAGAAGGATATCAGTATGCCATGACTTATGTTGACAAAGCTACTGGACTGTTGGTTGCTTTTTCTTCACATTGTGCAGATAATCAAATGACAAAAAGGGTCATAGACTGTCTCTTTGCTGCCTGTGCCCAGCCACATGTGATTGAGAGTGATCAAGACACCCACTTTACTAGACATGCATTACAAGAATGAGTGCAGCAATTAGGAATAAAGTGGAAGTTTCATGTACCATATAACTCCACTGGGCCAGACATGATAAAGAGTTACAATGGTTTGTTGAAATCTGGGATGAAATCAGACACAAGTAATGTACAGGGTTGATCAGTTTGCTTATGGACAGTGATACTCTGTTTGAATGAAAAACTCTGAAAAGTAGTCTTGAGCCCTGTGGATGTGTTAACACACGTTGCTGACTCTCATATACACCTGTATGTGCAAACCAAAGAGAAGTTATTGAATTCAGGATACGGCCAGCAGGGCAACATCCTGCTGCCAGCCCCAACAGCATTAAACCCTGGAGACTGTTGAATGGACATGGCCCTGGACATTTCAACACACAGATGAGTGATGGCTGGCCCTTCTGGCACATTGGGGAAAGACCTGGAAACTGGCCTCTTGTGTGTTCCTGGAGTAACAGCAGCATGGCCCCCAAAGGTCATGGTAGTGTACCTGCAAAATCTGGGAACCTTATGGTGAAGTTTCATTTAATCCTTACATCCAGTGCATGTACCTTCTGTAGCCCTATATATTGACCCATCTGTAACTCTCACAGGAGGGCAGTGAAGGTCTGGTATACTAGACCAGAATGAGATCCCATTCCTGCCACTGTCCTATCATAGAACCACTCTTGCATACATCCTTCCTGATGGACAAGATCTGACTATGCTCTTATCATTAAAACATTTTAAGGTTATTTTATTCTTCAGTCCCTGTGGCCTGGTCCTGTCCCATGGCTGCAGCTGCCACATGATGATTGCTCTCAACTCCCAACCCATTCAGCTCCTGGCACCGGTGGAATGGGCAAGCAATGGACTTAATATGCACAGGCCTTTGAACCTAGCTGAAACTTCTGGCTTGTGGATCTTTTTATTGCTGTTGTTATTGTATGTTATTAGTCTGGTTACAGTGCTCCACTTTTCTCACACAGTGGCCATTGTGGAAAATGGGAAGGGAGTAGATTGTGAAGCAAGATTTCTGGAGGACTGGGCTGTAGGTAAAATTGCAATATTTCCAGAATATCTTACCTGGCCTTAATTCATCTCCATCACTATAAGTGTTTCCAAGGTGTTGGGAGAAGTAGTCCATCTACATATGAATAGGTGACTACATGGGGGAGCAAGGGCATATCTGAACAAGAATGGTTGGGTGGGGTCTCTTTTTTCCGCCTGATCATGAGAGACATGGGCAAGAAGAAATGGACAAGTGCATGTATTGATAATGGGTTTCTCCCACTTTATTTCTCCCTTTGACAGATTTAGGCTTCAAAGGTAATTTGTCCTGGGCTGTGAATATATTTCCCCCCATAATTACAATATGTTAGGCCATAACATATATATGAGTAGGGTGCAGGGAGAATAAGGCCAGTAAAGCCCACTAGAAAAGATTCAAAGGTTGACCAGATAAAACTAGAAAGCCAGAAAAGACAGAGTTAATGAGTTAATCAGTTGAAGTTCCAACGGCCAGAAGTAACTTGGAATTTCTGGATATTCCCCAGGTAAAGAAAAGTATCCAAGCACAGCCCTTGTCTTCACTGTGTCAATTACATCATGCCATTGTATGATTTACTTTAGCCTGCTGAAAGGCCCAGCTTATTCTTTAACTTATCCTATATGCTGTTTTTCCCTCCTCTTACAGCTCCTATTGAAGTAATTTTGTAACCAGGGCAGGAAACAAGCATGATGGTTAACTTCTCTTCCCTATAAAGAAAAAAGTCGAGAGATAAACAGCATAGTAAGAACAGGAAAGATTCCATCTTAAAGTTAAGATTTCATTTTAAAAGCCAGGAAGTTAGGAAGTAAGATTCCTAACATATTCTTTAGCAAACAGACAATAACTAAGCCCACCTTGGGGGCAGAGCAGACAGTCTTGATTGATATGTTTCCAGAAGGAAGATGCTATCTTGGGGAAGAACCAAATCAGTAAATTTCTTGTGTTAAATTAATTTTCAGAATTACATTGAGGACTGATAATAGAGGAAACATGGTGTCTCTCACCAGAGATAAGCACCTTGAGACCACTTGCCAAGTTTATATCCCCTAGCCCTTTGTTGAATTCCTGAAAAATCCCTAAAAGAGGGAACCCCCAATGTTTTAGTGTGCCTCCTCTCTGAGGATGCCCACACTTTTTGTCTCTTTAAGTGCATAACTTCAAACAGCTTTTGTTCTGCTTCACTACTGTGTCTCTGCCCTTCAATTCTTTGTTGTGGTGGGGACAAGAACCAAAGAAAATAAACTCAACCTCCCCCAACAACTCTACCATCTTCTTTTGACTCTCCTTTCATAATTTCTGCCTTACATGAAAAGAGATCATATACATGAAATATATGTACCAACCAATACACAAAGTGTTCATAGTTTAATATTTATTTTATTTGTAAAATTTTATTCTACAAAACCAATAAAATAAACAAAGCTATAATTTGTTCCAGATCATTGGACAATTCTAAAGTAAAGTCTACAGTAATCTGAGTCACTCTGAAGAATATTTAGGTAAATCTGTTATAATACATTGGATAGGTAACGGTAACCACAGTATGGAAAAGGAATTCACAGTTACAGGGAGATTTTGTTCTGATAACATAAATATTACTGGTAACTGAGAATACTGACTGAGTTTGGTCACTACAAACACACCCAAGCCTTAGAAAAATAAAACATACCACTGACACATTTTCATTTCATTAATAGTGACTATTCAAGAAGTTCCCTTATGAAGTTCACAGACTGACCACAGCCCATGAAAATCTTCATAAAGACCTATACACCAGTTTATACATGACTAATGGTTTCCATATGAAAGCCAATAATTTTATTTTAAATTCTGGTGCAAATTAATTGTTAATATAGAAGAATTTTACACCCATGAATGTTTTCTTATATTATTACCAGACTTTACATAAATTCTAGTGAGATTTTTTAAAAATGAACAGCAGTGATTAAACAGTGGGTGTGGTTTAAATTGTGAAGTATTTAGAGTTGAAAATACAGGTGAAAGCTATATCCAATTAACCAATATGTCAAACATTCTTCCTCATTACTAACGTTTATCATGGCTGACTTTTTAACAAAGATGAACAAAATTTTTCACACAGATGCATACCTTCATATTCTCCAGGCCAGAACTGACCTTTTGTGGATATATCTCATTCCCTTGTTGAGACAGTACTTTTGACATTTTGAAACTATAATCTTTAACTGCATTTATTTAAATGGAGCATTCAAAGTGTTTAATACTTTTATAAATCTCTGTTCTGGAATAATACAAATCTGTGACATAAAAGTATAAAATACATTGCCTTTCACATGTAACTGTTTGCTATTCAGTTTATTAAAATGTACATATACTAACACACTATCCACTTTTCAAAGTCTGTCAGCAGAGGGAAATGAGGCAAAAAAATATATGTATGTCTCCTGGCATATCCTTGAGCTTTAAACTGAGAAATAGTAGTTGCTGGCCTAGTATGCAAGTTATGGTTAACTGGTCATTTTAAAAAATCAAACAACTTTTTTTTAAACAATAAATGTCCTACTGTAAATTAGGTCAGCTTTGATAAGACAGAAAATGAAATCATAACACCAGAGTTTGACGTTATCCTCTTGTTGACTATTTATAAATTCATTAAGGAAAACAGAAGCAGGATTTTTGCTCTGTAACTTGAGACAAAAGTAAGACTAATTTTAGTCCCCTTTGAAATTACTTTCACTAATTCCTACTTTTATAGCACCACTCTCCAAATTCCATTCATTTGGCAAGTAATCAATATTTACTGATGGTAATTCTTTGAGCACTGTGCAAATATCAAAACCTGAAATTCACTTTAGTTTTATTCAAGTGTCCATCAGAAATCTGCCCAGAGGATTTTACTGTGGCCTTCTGGCATTTTATTTTGCTCACTTATGAAACTCATCAATTTCCTGGCCAATGAAGTGAAACATAACCCCTGATATGCATACAAAGGGAGTCCCAAAAGCAGCAAACATGAATGACCATCCATATCGCACATTAATGAAGACATTCTCTGGTACACACCTGTTGCTCCTTTCTTTTGATATGTATTTTGGGAAATCAACAGCATATTCCTTCCATAGTACAAACAGGCTGAGATCAGGCTAAACAGTGACCCTGGGAGAGAAAGGCAAAAAAAATTTGTTCCCCATACAAAAATAAGTTGTTAAAGTAAAGCCATTTAAACAAAAACAGAAAATAACTTTGACATAATATTAACCAGCTTATTTCATAAATGCAGACAACACATCATACAAATATCTCTGAAAACCACAAACCAAATAAAATCACATTTCAAATTTTGTCCTCATGGACATGGTCAATTTTCACTTTTAAATAGAAAAAAGTTTGCCTTTTTGCTATACAACATCATTTTAATTACCATTACCACCCCCAGATTGAGCTAGACTTAGGACCTATAAAGGTCAGAACCAGAAAAATAGTAAAATACATAATGTTTATCTTTTGTATTCATTATCTATACCACCTGCCAAAATGTCCATAATTCATTCAATAATTGTTTATATTTATCAGATACTCATTCCATAATATATCTATATGCATTTTAATATAACTAAAAATTCACCAGTTAAATTACTCAACACTTCCCCTAAATCTTCAAAAAATTTAACTCAATGGAATGGTATGCTATATGTAACTCTAGTTGCAACAGACCGTTGTTTACTGCTATATATTGCTAAGGTAACTCAGAATATATAAGCACAGACCTACAAAATGGCCTAATACTGCTCTCTATACCTTATAGGTGCTAAAATGTTTAATGACGTAAAATGGATTTTTATTAGTGTTGTTATATTAATGCAGGAAAAGATTATCCATATAAACACTGCAACCATTGAAGTAAGACAGAAAATCTCTATTGATCAACTTTGAACTGTATCATTTTTATAAGGATGTGTACCTCTCCACACATTCTTAACTGAAGTGAAAAGAACCTATAGAGGTGATACTTACAAACCAAAAGCCTCCAGACTTAACAGAATCTCAGACATTTATGAAGTACTCTTTTGGGACATAAAAGATTAACAGATTGAAATTTCTCTCAAATCATATTGAGATACTTTCTCTAAGCCAAAGCTTTCTGAGTGTCTACTGATGAGCCACTTCACTAATATATCTAAAACTTTTGTAGTTCCAGGTAAATAAAAACAATCTCATATGAGGACCATTTCAGGCCTGGCATATTCAGAACTCTCTTTTTACTTATCCACAGCTTTATTAAATGCAGTTGTATTTTATGTAGCATACTATTAACAAACCATTTTGTCTTGATTTCTTCATTTCATATATAATGACCCTCTATCCCTATCTACCTTATTGAATTGCTATTAATTTTGCATTAAAATATTGCTATTGAGGAAGAGAGGGGGCCCAAGATGGTGGGGTGAGCAGGGTGGCAGAAACCTTCCCCAAAACAATATGTATTTGTGAAAATACAACAAATACAACTACTCTTAAAAGAGAGACCAGAAAATACAGTACAACAGCCAGGATACATCTACATCTGCGAGAACTCAGCGCCTCACAAAGTGGGTAAGATACAAAGCCATGACCCGGTAGGAACCAAGCACTCCCCAACCCCAGCTCACTGGCAGGAGGAAAAGAATCAGAGTGGGGAGGGAGTGGAAGTACAGAACTGCTAAATAACCAGCCCTGGTGATCTGCAATGGGAGCACAGACACACATAGCGTGGTGTACTGGAGATTAGAGAAATCGAAGGGCAAGATCTGAGATGGGGACTATGAGCAGATCCAAACATCCAGCTCCCTTGGGACAAAAGAAAAGCGGGGGCTTCTTTAACAGATTTAAAGAGACAAGGGCCCAAAAGCTGAACAAAATCATCCCAGCACACTCAGCCCAGCAGGCTGGGAATCTTGAGGAATTTCGGAACCCCTAAAAATCTGCCAGGTAAAGCAGCCCCGCTGATGCCCCTCACGGCAATAAGCAGCATGCCATTCGTTCCCCCTGGCCACTACTACAAACAGACTGGCAGATCAGCCACAGCTGCGGAACAGCGAGAGAGTGGCCCCGCCCACAGCAACCACACAGAATCGCATCCAGGCGGGTGCGCACCTAACGAGGAAGGGCTGTGGAAGACGGAGCAAGGTCTAAAAGGCAACAAGGAGGCCCAGACTTGCTGCAGAATGCACCCAGCATGGCTGCAACCTCCCACAGTGCTCTAGGCTAGCATGAGGGTGGCCCTGTTATGGCAGCTCAGGAGATTATCTCAGAAACTGCCTCCTGGTGTGTGGGTAACCAGCATGGGCGGAAGCCAGAGCAAGGTCCAGAAGGTGCAAAGGGGCAGCAGATTGCTGCAGAATGCACCTGGCATGGCTGCAAACCCCGCAGAGCTCTAGGCTAGCCTGAAGGTGGCCCTGCACACGGCAGCTCAGGGGACTATCCCAGAGACGGCCTCCTGGTGTGCGGGTAACCAGCACAGGCTGTGGACAAGGGCAAGGAGAAAAACAAGCAGGAAGAGACTTTGTTCTCTCAGCTGACACACGTGGTACCTGCCAGCGACCACTTCTACTGCCATGAAAAGACAGAAGAATATGGTCCAGTCAAAAATCACCCAGACAACCCCAAAAAGGGCCTGGTGGGATAGATTTAAACAATCTTCCTGCAAAAGAATTCAGAATAAAAGTCATAACCATGCTGATGGACCTACAGAGAAATATGCAAGATCTAAGGGCTGAAGTCATGAGGGACATTACAGAAATGAAACAATTGATTGATGGCCTTAAGAGCAGACTAGACGAGGTACAAGAGACTGTTAATGGAATAGAAATCAGAGAACAGGAGTAGAGTGAAGCTGAGGCAGGGAGAGATAAAAGGATCTTTAGGAATGAAAGAATATTAAGAGAACTGTGTGACTAATCCAAACAGAACCTTAATAGACAAGCCACAAGCAAAACTATGGAATCTAATAAATTTTGAACATAGGAGTCATTTTCCTTATATTCCCATTAGAGGTAAGGAAACCTAATTGTTGCCATACTATTCCAGGAATGAGCTTCCCCAAGGGAATACAAATTATCAATATAAATGTATGCCATTCTACCTTTGGCTTAAAGTACAAGCTTGAGTAAGGGCATGTAACTCAGCTTGGGTTGAAGTAACCAAAGGTAGAGGTGCTGCCTCAGTGACTTCAAAAGTAGTTGCACTAGCATACCCAGCATGACATTTACCATTTAAATCCTTTAAATAAGAACCATAAGTAAATCATGAAAAGTCTGCATTAGTTAGAGGAGTTTCCTGTAAACTGTCATGGGGTGAAAAGTTGATCTGTAAATGTTCAGCAGTTGTGAGGGATTTCATCTGGATACAGGTGTACTCTTATTCCAAAATCAGATACTCTAAGAATGTAACCTGAGTTTGAGCAAACTGCAATATTTCTTTAGAGACTTTATGTTAATTTGTCTAAAAGTTTTATAGGTGGATGTTATGCTCCTATGAAAAAGTTTGAGAAGGGGAGCACAGTAATAAATCATCTAGGTATTCTAAAAATGAGCCTGCAGAAAACTTTATATCATCTAAATCAGCTTTTAAGAGTTGTGGAAAGTAAGGACTCTGAAACCTTAGGGCATTACTGCCCAATTTTATTTCTGTTCTTTCCAATTGGAAGCAAACAGATATTGGCTATCCTTATCAACTGGAATACCAAAAATTCGCTGGACTGATCAGTTATAGTGAAAAATTTGCTTTCACTGGGAATGATGTCAGCAGCTTATGGAGATTAGGAATAACAGGGTGCTGAGGAATAACAATGTTATTTATTGCTTGGCAGTCCTAGAAAATCATCCATTCTTGCCTATTGGGTTTTTTTCAGAATTAAATAAGGTATTACAGGGACTTGCAGGGGATAAGATTCTGAGGCTTGTAATCTATTATAGGCTTGATGCCTGAATGGTTTCTTTATTTATAGTGTATTGATTAATTTTGAGAAGATGTTTTGATGGATCCATCTGACTCTTTATGGGAGGTGCACTGTGGATTCTGCAAATAACAGTTGAAGATTTTGACCATAAAGAGGATGATAGCTGATCTAATAAGAACAACTGATCATGGCAAAAAGATGGCAGCATGAGTAGGGTGGCAGAAATCTCCTCCCAAAACCATATATGTTTTGAAAATACAGCAAATACAACCATTCCTAAAAGAGTGACCAGAAGATACAGTACGCCAGCCAGGCTACATCTGCAAGAATCCAACATCTCACAGAAAAGGGTAAGACAAAGCTGTGACTCAGCGGGACATGAGCACTCCACCCACCCCAGCTCATGGGCAGAAAGAAAAGAATCAGAGTGGGAGGTAGTGGAAGTACAGGACTGCTAAATAAGCAGCCCTGGTAATCATCCCTGGGAGCACAGACACACATTGCATGCTGCTCTAGATATTAAAGGAGCAGAGAAGCAAAATCTGAGACTAAGACTGCGAACAGGTTCCCACAGCTGACTGCAATGGGACAAAAGAAAAGCAGGCACTTTAAAATACTTAAAGGAACAAGGGTTTAACAGGTGGACAAAATCATCCTGAAACACTCAGCCCATCAGGCTGAGAACTTTAAGGAACTTCAGGCTCCCGATCCCCCTGGGTGGCAACGCAGCTCCAAGGCCCCTGATGGTGATAAGCAGCCTGAAGGTCCTTCTTCCCCAGTGGCACCTAAGAGTAAATCAGCTGCTCCCACCATTGCTGCAGAAAAGCCAGAGAGGAGCCCCACCTACAGCAACCATAGAGCTACGTGATCCAGACCCAGAGGCTGCTCTCTGCATGTGGTTGTCTGGCACAGAAAGTGGACACAGGCACAGAGTCCTGGAGGCATGAAGGGGCTTTGTTCTCGTGGCAGAAGATTCGCCACTCAACAGAGACCCACGCCACTGCCCTAGGCCATCCCAAGGGCTTCCCCACCCACAGCAGCTTAGGGAATTAACCTAGAGGTTTCTCCCTGTGTGTAGTTGATGCGCACAGACACAGGAGACAAGCAGGTAGACCAGGAGGCAAGAATGGGCCTTGTTCTTGTTGCAGACACACATGCTACAGGCCTGTAACCTCTGCCAGTGGCCTAGGCCATCCTGCGGGCCACCTCAACCATGATAGCCTAGGTGATAAACCCAGAGGCTGCTCCCTGTGTGCAGTTAACTGGCACAGACAGCAGAGACAGGCAAGGTGACGAGCAAGCAGGAAGGGACACACACGTCACTCACTTGCAACAACTTCCATCACCATGTTAAGGCAGAAAAAACTTGTTCAACACAAAATCCCTCAAAAACCAGAAAGAGCTTGGTGAAACTGAAATCACCAATCTTCCTGAAACAGAATTCAAAATAAAAGTCATAAACATGCTAATGGAACTACAGAGAAATATTCAAGAGCTAAGGGATGAATTCAGGAGGGAGATAAGATAAATGAAACCAACTATGAAGGATTTAAGAGCAGACTGGATGAGGTAAAAGAGATTGTTAATGGAACAGAAATAATAGAACAGGAATACAGAGAAGCTGAGGCACAGAGAGAAAAAAGGATCTCTAGGAATGAAATAATATAAAGGTAACTGGGTGACCAACTCAAACGGAACAATATTCATGTTACGGGGGTACCAGGAGAAGAAGAGGGAGACAAAGGGGAGTGTCTTTGAAGAAATAATTATTGAAATCTTCCCCAATCTGAGGAAGGAAATAGTCTCTCAGGCCATGGAAGTTCACATATCTCTCAACACAAGTTGCCCAAGGAGGACAACACCAAGACCTATAATAATTAAAATGGCAAAGATCAAAGACAAGGACAGAGTATTAAAAGCAACCAGAGAGAGAAAAAGATCACCTACAAAGGAAAACCCATCAGACTACTATCAGACTTTTCAGCAGAAGCCTTACAGGCCAGAAGAGAATGGCATGATATATTCAATGCAATGAAACAGAAGAACCTCAAACCAAGAATACTCTATCCAGAAATATTATCATTTCAATCTGAAGGAGGGATTAAACAATTCCCAGATAAGCAAAAGTTGAGGGAATTTACCTTCCACAAACAATTTCTACATTGTATTTAAAGGGACTGTTCTAGATGGAAGTATGCCTTAGGCAAAATAGCTGTCACTGGAGAAAATAAAACAGCAAAGGAAGTAGACCAACTAAATACTAACTAATTCAAAATAACATGTGCTATCCACAAAGTTAGTAAAGGGAAACACAAAGAGTACAAAATAAAAAACCTAACATACAAAGAGGGGAGGAGGAAGAAAAAGAAGGGAGAGAAATAGAATCAAGAGACTATGTTTATAATAGCATAATAAATGAGTTAAGTTACACCGTTAGATAGTAAAGAAGCTGCCCTTGAACCATTGGTAAACATGAATCCAAAGACGGCAATGGCAATAAGTACATATCTATTGATAATCACCCTAAATGTAAATAGACTGAATGTAACAATCAAAAGACAGAGTAACAGAATGGATAAAAAAGCAAGACCCATCTATATGATCCCTATCCCTACAAAAGACCAACTTCAAACACAAAGACATACACTGATGAAAAGTAAATGGATGGAAAAAGATATTTCATGCAAACCATAGGGTGAAAAGCAGGTGTTGCAGTACCTGTGTCAGAAAAAATAGACTTCAAAACAAAGAGAGTAACAAGAGACAAAGAAGGACATTATATAATGATAAAGGGGTCATTCCAACAAGAGGATGTAACCATTATAAATGTCTATACACCCAACACAGGAGCACTGACACATGTGAAACAAATACTAAAAGAATTAAAGGACGAAATAGAATGCAACACATTCATTTTGGGAAACTTCAACATACCACTCACTCCAAAGGACAGATCAAGCAGACAGAAAATAAGTAAAGACACAGAGGCACTGAACAATACATTAGAACAGATAGACCTAATGTACATCTATAGAACATTCCACCCAAAAGCATCAGGATACACATTCTTCTCAAGTGCACATGGAACATTTTCTAGAATAAACCACATACTAGGTCACAAAAAGAACCTCAGTAAATTCAAAATAATTGAAATTGTACCAACCAACTTCTCAGATCAAAAAGGTATAACACTAGAAATAAATTGTACAAAGAATACAAAAAGGCCCACAAACACATGGAGCCTGAACAACATGCTTCTAAATAATCAATGGATCAATGACCAAATTTAAATAGAGATCAAGCAATACATGGAGACAAATGAAACAACAGCACTATGCCCCAACTTCTGTGGGAAACAGTGAAGGCAGTTCTTAGAGGAAAATATATAGCAATCCAGGCCTATTTGAAGAAGGAACAACAATCCCAAATGAATAGTCTAAATTCACAATTATTGAAACTGGAAAAGGAAGAACAAATGAGGTTGAAAGTCAGTAGAAGGAGAGGCATAATAAAGATCATAGAAGAAATAAATAAAATTCAGAAGAATAAAACAATAAAAAAATTATTGAAACCAAGAGCTGGTTAATTGAGAAAATAAACAAAATAGATAAACCCCTAGCCAGATTTACTAAGAAAAAAAAGAGAATCTACACACATCAACAGAATCAGAAATGAGAAAGGAAAAATCACTATGAACACCACAGAAATGCAAAGAATTATTAGAGAATACTAAGAAAAACTATATGCTAACAAACTGGATAACCTAGAAGAAATGGACAACTTTCTAGAAAAATAATACAACTTTGCAAGACTGACCAAGGAAGAAACAGAAAATCTAAACAGACCAATTACCAGCAATGAAATTGAATTGGTAATCAAAAACTACACAAGAAAACCCAAGGATCAAATGGATTCACGGCTGAATTTTATAAGACATTTAGAGGACATAATACCAATTCTCCTAATGTTTGCCAAAAACAAGAAGAGGAAAGAATACATCCAAACTCATTCTACATCACTCTAATAACAAAACCAGGCGAAGACACCAAAAAAGAAAACTACAGACCAATATCCCTGATGAACATAGATGCAAAAATACTCAGAAAAATATTTGCAAACCGAATTCAAAAATACATCAAAAGGATCATACACCATGGTCAAGTGGGATTCATACTAGGGATGCAAGGGTGGTACAACATTCGAAAATCCATCAACAACATACACCACATCACCAAAAAGAAAGACAGAAACCACATGAATATCTCCATAGATACTGAAAAAGCATTCACCAAAACTCAACATCCATTCATGATGAAAATTCTCATCAAAAAGGATATAGAGGGCAATTACCTCAACATAATAAAGGCCATATATAACAAACCCACAGCCAACACCATACCTAACAGTGAGAAGCAGAAACGTTTTCTTCTAAGATCAGGAACAAGACAAGGAGGCCCCCTCTCTCCACTTTTATTGAACAAGGTACTGGAGGTCCTAGCCACAGCAATCAGACTACATGAAGAAATAAAGGGTATCCAGATTAGTAAGGAAGAAGTTGAACTGTCACTGTTTGCTGATGACATAATATTGTACATAAAAATCCATAAAGATTCACTCCAAAACTACAAGAACTAATATCTGAATTCAGCAAAGTTGCAGGATACAAAATTAATACACAGAAATCTGTTGCATTCCTATTCACTAATGATGAAGTAGCAGAAAGAGAAACCAGGAAAACAATTTAATTTAAAATTGCATCAAAAAGAATAAACTACCTAGGAATAAACCTAAGAAAGGAAGTGAAAGACCTATACTTTGAAAACGACAAGACACTCATGAGAGAAATTAAAGAAGATACCAGGAAATGGAAACACATCCCATGCTCATGGGTAGGAAGAATAAATAAAGTTAAAATCGCCATCCTGGCTAAAGCTATCTACAGTTTTAATGCAATTCTTATCAAAATACCAAAAGCATTCTTCAACCAACTGGAACAAATAGTTCTAAAATTCATATGGAACCACAAAAGATCCCTAATAGCCAAACCTATCCTGACAAGGAAGAATAAAGATGGGGGTATCTCACTTTCCAACTTCAAGCTCTACTACAAAGCTACAGTAATCAAGACAATTTGGTACTGCACGAGAACAGACGCATAGACCAGTGGAACAGAACAGTCCAGATATTAACCCAAGCATATGTGGTCAATTAATATACGATAAAGGAGTCATGGATATACAATGGGGAAATGACAGCCTCTTCAACAACTGGGGTTGGCAAAAGTGGACAGCTACATCTAAGAGAATGAAACTGGATTACTGTCTAATCCCATACACAAAAGTAAACTCAAAATGGATCAAACACCTGATCGTAAGTCATGAAACCATAAAACTCTTAGAAAAAAACATAGGCAAAAATCTCTTGGACATAAACATGAGCAACTTCTTCATGAACATATCTCCCAGGGAAGGGAAACAAAAGTTCATATCAACAAGTGGGACTATATCAAACTAAAAAGCTTCTGTTCAGCAAAGGACACCATCAATAGAACAAAAAGATCCTACAGTATGGGAGAATATATTCATAAATGACATATCTGATAAGGGGTTGACATTGAAAATATATAAAGAACTCACGCATCTCAACAAACAAAAAGCAAATAATCCAATTAAGAAATGGGCAGAGGTCATGAATAGACACTTCTCCAAAGAAGAAATTCAGATGGCCAACAGGCACATGAAAAGATGCTCCACATCAGTAATCACCAGAGAAATGCAGATTAAAACCACAATGAAATATCACCTCACACCAGTAAGGATGGCCAACATCCAAAACACAAACAACAAATGTTGGTGAGGATGTGGAGAAAAGGGAACCCTCCTATACTGCTGGCGGGAATGCAAATTAGTTCAACCATTGTGGAAAGCAGTATGGAGGTTCCTCAAAAAACTCAAAATAGAAATACCATTTGACCCATGAATTCCACTCCTAGGTGTTTACCCTAAGAATGCAGGATCCCAGTTTCAGAAAGACATATGCACCCCTATGTTTATCGCAGCATTATTTACAATAGCCAGGAAATGGAAGCAACCTAAGTGTCCATCCATACATGAGTGGATAAACAAGGTGTGGTACATATACACAATGGAGTATTATTCAGCCATAAGAAGAAAACAAATCCTACCATTTGCAACAACATGGATGGAGCTAGAGGGTATTATGCTCAGTGAAATAAGCCAAGCCGAAAAAGCCAAGTATCAAATGATTTCACTCATATGTGGAGTATAAGAACAAAGAAAAAAACTGAAGGAACAAAACAGCAGCAGACTCACAGAACCCAAGATCGGACTAATAGTTACCAAAGGGAAAGGGACTGGGGAAAATGGGCGGGAAGGGAGGGATAAGAGGGAAAAAGGGGCATTACGATTAGCAAATGTAATGTTGGGGGGGCACGGGGAGGGCAGTACAGCTCAGAGAAGACAAGTAGTGATTCTATAGCATCTCACTACGCTGATGGACAGTGACTGTAATGGGGTTGGTGGGGGGGACCTGATGAAGGGGTAGTTTAATAATCGTAATATTGCACATGTAATTGTAAATTAATGATAATAAAATAAATTTTAAAAAAAGCTATAAGAGAATACAGATAAACATTTTAATATGAGGAAAACAAGAACAAAATGAATTTAACAAAAATATAGAAAACAAAAAAGAATCAAGCAGAAATGTTGGAGCTGAAGAATTCAGTGAATAACTGAAAAAATCAAAAGGGATCTTCAACACAAGACTTACATAAGTAGAAGACAGTGTCAGTAAGTTAGAAGATGTGCCAATTGAAATGATCAAATCGGAGAAACTAAAAGAAAAAAGAATGAAAAGCAAAGAAGGAAGCCTATGAGACTTGAGGAAGACCATAAAGAGAAACAATACACTCATTACAGGGGTCAAAAAAGAGAAATAAAGAAGAAAGTTGTAGAAATCTTATTTAAAGAAATAATTGTTGACAATCCCCAAACTGAGGAGATATTTGGACGTTCAAGTTCATTAAGCTATCAGGTCAATCCAAAACAATCTTTCCTAAGACACATAATAAAGCTTTATAAAATCAAACAGAAAGGTAGATTTCTTTAAAAATCAGCAAGAGAGGGACATCCGGGAAGATGGCGGTGTGAGCAGGGCGGCAGAAATGTCCTCCCAAAACTATATTTATCTACGAAAACACAGAAAATACATCTATTCCTAAAAGAGAGACGAGAATACACAGGAAAGCGCACAGCGTGCAGCTACACCCGTGAGGACTCGGCACCACAAGAGGCGGGTAACATACGGAGCCGCCACCCGGTAGGACTCGAGCCCTCCCCCACTACAGCGCACCGGCGGGAGGAGAGGATTCAGAGCCGGGAGGGAGTGGAAGCACACCCCGCCAAGGAGCCAGCCCCGGTGATCTGTGCAGGGAGCGCTGACCCACATTGCACAGTGCAGCGGAGATTGGAGAGACAGAGGGGCAGGATCTGAGTGGGGAACGTGCCAGGGTGCTTGCAGCTGGCTCCCGGGAAGGAAAAAAAAAAGTGCGCACTTTCTTCAGCGGTCTTAAAGAGACAGGAGCCCAACGGAGGAGCCGGATCGCCCCAGCACACTCAGCCCAGCAGCCTGGGAGTCCTGGGGAGTTTCAGACACCTTAGCTGGCGACTGAGGAAGCGTAGCCATACTTAACACTTCTCACTGAGATCAACAGCCTCCTATTCGTTCCCACCCCTGCCAGAGCGATAAAGGGCCCTGCGGAGAGACACAGTCACAGCTGTGGAATAGTGGGGAAATAGCGCCACCTAGAGCATTCCCACAGAATCTACGTCCGGTGGGCATATTTTTTCTGTTTTTTTGTTTTGTTTTGTTTTGTTTTGTTTTTGTTTTTTCTTTTCTTTCTTTTTTTCTTTTTTTCTTTCCATCTTTTTTTTCTCTTCTTTTTTCTCTTTTTTTTTTCTTCTCTTTTTAAAGTCTTAAAGAGCCCAGCTGACATACGTGGCAACTATCAGAGACCAAATTATACAGCCATGAAAAGACAGAGGAATATGGTTCAGACCAAAATCAACCAGACAACCCCAGAGAGGGAGCCTGAAGGGATGGAAATGCACACCCTCCCTGAAAAAGAATTTAGAATAAAAGTCATAACTATGCTGATGGACCTACAGAGAAATGTGCAAGAGCTGAGGGAGGAAGTGAGGGAACTGAGGAAAGACAATGCAGAAATCAGACAAGCGATCGACAGGCTTAACAGCAGAATGGATGAGATGCGAGAGACTGTTAATGGAAAAGAAAACAGAGAACAGGAGTACAGAGCAGCTGAGGCAGAGAGAGATAAAAGGATTTCTAGGAATGAAAGAATATTAAGAGAACTGTGTGACCAATCCAAACAGAACAATATTCGCATTATAGGAGTACCAGAGGAAGAAGAGAGAGAAAAGGGATAGAAAGTGTCTTTGAAGAAATAATTGCTGAAAACTTTCCCTCGCTGGGGAAGGAAGTAGTCTCGCAGTCCACCGAAGTTCATAGATCTCCCAACACAAGGGACCCAAGGAAGACAACACCAAGACACATAATAATTAAGATGGCAAAGATCAAAGATAAACACAGGGTATTAAAGGCAGCTAGAGAGAGAAAAAAGATCACCTACAAAGGAAAACCCATCAGACTATCATCAGACTTCTCAACAGAAACCTTACAGGCCAGAAGAGAATGGCATGATATATTTAACGTTATGAAACAGAAGGGCCTCGAACCAAGAAAATTGTATCCAGCACGACTATCATTTAAATATGATGGAAGGATTAAACAATTTCCAGATAAACAAAAGTTAAGAGAGTTTGCCTCTCATAAACCACCACTACAGGATATCTTAAATGGACTGCTCTAGATGGAAGCACACCTAAGGCTAAAAAGATGTCACTAGAGAAAAAAAATCATAGCAAAGAAAGCAGACCATCCAAATACTAACTAAAGGCAAAGAATAAAACACCTATTATAGAAAGAATGGAGGAGGAGGAATAAGAAGGGAGAGAAATAAAGAAACATCAGACTGTGTTTACAATAACTTAACAAGAAAGTTGTTAGATTGTTAGATAGTAAAGAAGTAACCCTTGAACCCTTGGTAACCACGAATCTAAAGCCAGAAATGGCAATAAGTACATACCTATCAATAATCACCCTAAATGTAAATGGACTGAATGCACCAATCAAAAGACACAGAGTAACAGGATGGATAAAAAAGCAAGACCCATCTATATGCTGCCTACAAGAAACTCACCTCAAATCCAAAGATATACACAGACTAAAAGTGAAGGGATGGAAAAAGATATTTCATGCAAACAACAAAGAGAAAAAAGCAGGTGTTGCAGCACTTGTATCAGACAAAATAGAGTTCAAAACGAAGAAAGTAGCAAAAGATAAAGAAGGACATTACATAATGATAAAGGGGTCAGTCCAACAAGAAGATATAACTATTATAAATATATATGCACCCAACACAGGAGCGCCAGCATATGTGAGACAAATACTAACAGAATTAAAGGAGGAAATAGACAGCAATATATTCATCTTAGGAGACATCAACACACCACTCACTCCAGAGGACAGATCAACCAGACAGAAAATAAGTAAAGACACAGAGGCACTGAACAACACACTAGAACAGATGGACCTAACAGACATCTACAGAACTCTACACCCAAAAGCAACAGGATACACATTCTTCTCAAGTGCACATGGAACATTTTCCAGAATAGACCACATACTAGGCCACAAAAAGAACCTCAGTAATTTCCAAAATATTGAAATCCTACCAACCAACTTCTCAGATCACCAAGGTATAAAATTAGAAATAAATTTTAGAAAGAAATCAAAAAGGCTCACAAATACATGGAGACTTAACAACACTCTCCTAATTAATCAATGGGTTAACTACCAAATCAAAACAGAAATCAAAGAATATATGGAGACTAATGACAAAAACAACACAAAGCCACAACTTCTGTAGGACGCAGCAAAGGCAGTTCTAAGAGGAAAGTATATTGCAATCCAGGCCTATTTAAAGAAGGAAGAACATTCCCAAATGAATAGTCTAAAGACACAATTACTGAAATTGGAAAAAGAAGAACAAATGAGGCCCAAAGTCACCAGAAGGAGGGACATAATAAAGATTAGAGAAGAAATAAATAAAATTGAGAAGAATAAAACAATAGAAAAATCAATAAAACCAAGAGCTGGTTCTTTGAAAAATAAACAAAATAGATAAACCCCTAGCCAGACTCATTAAGAGAAAAAGAGAATCTACACACATAAACACAATCAGAAATGAGAAAGGAAAAATCACGACGGACCCCACAGAAATACAAAGAATCATAAGAGAATATTTTGAGACTCTATATGCTAACAAGCTGGAAAACATAGATGAAATGACAACTTCTTAGAAAAATACCACCTTCTAAAACTGACCAAGCAAGAAACAGAAAAACTAAACAGACCAATCACCAGTGACGAAATCGAATTGGTAATCAAAAAACTACCCAAGAACAAAACCCCTGGGCCTGACGGATTCACCTCTGAATTCTACCAGACACATAGAAAAGAAATAACACCGATTCTCCTTAAAGGTTTCCAAAAAATATAAGAGGAGGGAATACTTCCAAACTCATTCTATGAAGCCAGCATCACTCTAATACCAAAACCGGGCAAAGACCTCACCAAAAAAGAAAATTACAGACCAATATCCCTGATGAACGTAGATGCAAAAATACTCAACAAAATATTAGCAAACCGAATTCAAAAATACATCAAGAGGATCATACACCATGATCAAGTGGTATTCATCCCAGTGATGCAAGGATGATACAACATTCGAAAATCCATCAGCATCATCCACCACATCAATAAAAAGAAGAACAAAGACCACATGATCATCTCCATAGATGCTGACAAAGCATTTGACAAAATTCAGCATCCATTCCTGATTAAAACTCTCAACAAAATGGGTATAGACGGCAAGTACCTCAACATCATAAAGGCTATATATGACAAACCCACAGCTAACATCATACTTAATGGCGAGACGCTGAAAGCTTTTCATCTAAGATCGGGAACAAGACAAGGATGCCCACTCTCTCCACTGTTATTCAACATAGTACTGGAGGTCCTAGCCACAGCAATCAGACAAAACAAAGACATACAAGGCATCCAGATTGGTAAAGAAGAAGTCAAATTGTCACTATTTGCAGATGACATGATACTGTACATAAAAAACCCTAAAGATTCCATTCCAAAACTACTAGAACTAATATCTGAATTCAGCAAAGTTGCAGGATACAAAATTAACACACAGAAATCTGTTGCTTTCCTATACACTAATGATGAACTAACAGAAAGAGAAATCAGAAAAACAATTCCATTCACAATTGCATCAAAATGAATAAAATACCTAGGAATAAACCTAACGAAGGAAGTGAAAGACCTGTACTCTGAAAACTACAAGACACTCCTAAGAGAAATTAAAGAGGACACTAACAAATGGAAATGCATCCCATGCTCTTGGCTAGGAAGAATCAGTATTGTCAAAATGGCTATACTACCTAAAGCAATCTACAGATTCAATGCAATCCCTATCAAACTACCAACAGCTCTCTTCAATGAACTGGAACAAATAATTCTAAAATTCATATGGAACCACAAAAGACCCCGAATAGCCAAAGCAATCCTGAGAAGGAGGAATAAAACAGGGGGAATTACACTCCCTGACTTCAAGCTCTACTACAAAGCCACAGTAATCAAGACAATTTGGTATTGGCACAAAAACAGACCCACAGACCAGTGGAACAGAATAGAAAATCCAAACATTAACCCAAACATATACAGTCAATTAATATTTGATAAAAGTGCCTTGGATACACAATGGGGAGATGACAGCCTCTTCAGCAGCTGGTGTTGGAAAAACTGGACAGCTACATGTAAGAGAATGAAACTGGACTACTGTCTAGCCCCATACACAACGGTAAACTCAAGGTGGATCAAAGACTTGAATGTCAGTCATGAAACCATAAAACTCTTAGAAAAAAACATAGGCAAAAATCTCCTGGACATAAACATGAGCAACTTCTTCATGAACATATCTCCCCGGGTAAGGGAAACAAAAGCAAAAATGAACAAGTGGAACTATATGAAGCTGAAAAGCTTCTGTACAGCAAAGGACACCATCAGTAGAACAAAACGACATCCTACAGTATGGGAGAATATATTCATAAAAAAGTATCTGATAAAGTGTTGACATCCAAAATATATAAAGAACTCATGCACCTTAACAAACAGAAAGCAAATAGTCCAATTAAGAAATGGGCAGAGGACATGAATAGACACTTCTCCAAAGAAGAAATTCAGATGGCCAACAGGCACATGAAAAGATGCTCCACATCGCTAATCATCAGAGAAATGCAGATTAAAACCTCAATGAGATATCACCTCACACCAGTGAGGATGGCCAACATCCAAAACACAAACAACAACAA
>JAVSCE010017805.1:0-93435 GCA_032199065.1 Smutsia gigantea | reverse complement strand
AAAATAAATATTTTGAAACAGAAATTGTACTGTACTCAAACCAAGGTAAACTGATATTGCATTTATCACAAAATTATAAAATGTATTCATTTTGGATGCATTAATGTGCATTAATTGGTTTTTTATAAATGATTTAAAATATATTGATTGGTCATTTAAATTGAGATGGTGTAATATAAATGTCTAAAACATGTTTAATTCTAAATCTAAAGTCAATATTCAACCAAAAGGTAAGTCCAGTTCCCCACAGCACAAATTGGTAGTCAATATATCCTAAGTGCTACACAGAAAAGCCAAAGAGGACTGCATTGGGGCATGCAGGAGTGTGCATGTGTGGGTAAATGGATGAGGGGACAGGTGGGCAGAAAAGGGGAGAGGAGCTAGAAAACCCTGTTCTCTCTGCAATAGGAATAGTTAATTAAGATTCTTCTCGCATGTCTCCCAAGAGACTTTGGTATAGACCCTTGTTATCAAAAAAAGAAAACTGACTTCATTTTGTCCTGAAAGCTGAGCTTCCCCTAAATGTCTCTGCTTTATTTACAAAGCAATATCCCATTAATTTACATGCATGTTACTCTAAAGGATAAAATTGTCAAGGAGTTTGGCTAAATAAAAGAAAAAAAGAAAAAAAATTTCAAAATACTGAGTTCTGCTTTTTCCCTTTCCCAAATCACCCTTTGTTAAATACAAGTCTACTGGTGTGGCATAGAATCTAACATACACCACCTGTTAACTATTTTGAGACTTGGGAGTATTCTAATTATTTTTCTATATTCAAGGAATCTGTGTGTAAACTTTCCACAATCACAAATACATTGAATGAGAGAGGATTTTATTACTTCTGTGCAGAAGATGTCTTTTCAAAAGGGTCATACAGGTAAAAATAAAATTTAACCTTGAACAAAGTAAGGTAGCAAACCATGAAACAGCCAAACATTACTCTATGAATAATATGAGAAAGCAACGCTGTTATTTGAATTCACACTGATTTCTCTTGCTGTCTCTGCATCTCCTCTTTCTGGAACTTTTTCTTTCCTTCATTGTTTCCCTTCACATGCATTTTTTCCTGACTTCTCATTCTGTTCTGCAGTTCGTTCTCCAGCTCTTTTCTTTTTTCCCCTGGTTGCTAAACATTTTGCCTTTCACTGCCTTCATAATGAGTGAGCCTGCCATGAAAGCAAGTGTCTGAAACCAAGAGCATAAAAGGCCTTAGTTAAGCCCAGAACTGTATTCACTATAACATCCACTTCAACATCAATTCAGTTCTTAGGAGCAATTTTTAGGACAGGTGTTATATGGGCAGAATTTATATTTCTAATACCTTCTTGTATCTAATTTAAGAAACCTGGATTTCCCAAGTATATTTAGGAGCATAATTCTGAATTCTGAATTAGTCCTGAATACTCAAATTTTGCTAAGAAATAAAATATGGTCCACTTTTGGAATAGTATACTGACTATAATACTGTCTCCCATGATGGGAATATGCATATACACCCAAATAACTGAGTGTTGTCTTTCAAATGTTTGCCGCCAAGAGGCAAATTCAATGATATGACAAGAATATAGCATACAGTACCTTATCCAGCTTGTAGTTCAGAGCTTCCACCATCACATATACATTTGTCAAGAGGAAAGATTCACTGATACTCCACAATTTATAATAACTAATTGTTACTAACTTTTACAAAAGCTTAGCACTTCATGGTAAGCACTCTCTTAGACACTGAGCACTCATCTGCATGGGGGAAACTGAAGCACAGAGCTGGAGATGGTTCATCATTCTTAGTCTGAGAAAGAGGTGCATTGCCTGAGTAGGGCATGGAGACCTTTAGAAAGAAGTCTAAGTGGATGACGCAGCCCAGGAGAACTGCCAGGCACTGCAACACTGCCTCCTCCATTGCCACTGACTGGAAGAAAGAAATGCTCAAATGTAAACACCATTCACATTAGCACTTGTCCAGCACACAGTGACTAGACGGGAACCAACAAGGACTCCACATTTCAACAGGGAACACAACATCTAGCTTCTTTGAGTGTGGGATTCTCTCTATTTGGCATACAAGGGAGCCTGGAAAAGTATACTTAATGCTGCTGTTCTGTACCATAGTTAAGATATTAAAATACGAAACATTAGGCTCTCAGTGCTAAGGAAAACCGTTACAGTAACTACTAATATTGCCAAGGGCAAGGTGTCAGCGTTATTTGACACTTGTTAGAACGATAATTTCATGCCTATACATAAAGCTTTGTATATAAGAAACCAATGTCTCTATATGCCCTTTTTACCCTCCAAAAAATGTTGAGGTTTTTGATTTTCCTACAAATGAAATAAAAAGAGAAAGTCACAGATAACCAGTAATTTTAAACAGATCTTTCTAGAACATGAATATGAGAAGATTATTGATCTCTTAGAATGATAAAATATTGTTGCAAATAGAATACATTTTTAAAGAAGAAAATTACAGTAAACAAATTTGAGCCACTGACTTACAAGTACTTGAAGAAGTATTAATTTATGCTAGCAATAATTACTAACAAAATCAATTATTTGTGATTACATCACTAGTCAAATATTTCATTTGATCATCAAAGCGCTGATATTTACTGTTCATATAAAAGGCAGCATAAATACAAAGGCTTCCAGTTAGGGAATTTCTAACATAAGGGCTTTAAATTTTGGATGCACTATCATTTCTCCTCTTCTCCCACCTGCTCCTTTTCTATGGACTTACGAAAGCAAACTTTATTGGCTACAGTAAGTTTTCTCTGTTTTCCTTCTCAAGTAATTGTTGGTTTTGGATGATGTCTTGGGATCATTTTTGGCATATATAAACATCCTATGTAGAAGGTAAGTGTCTATTAAGATGCATGGGAAAAAAAAACCCTTTTCTGAAAGGCAAAAAATGAGTCCTCACTTTCCATGAGATGAGACAGAAACTTAAAGGTCCAAGACTCTACAGACTTTATGTTCCACAGTCCTGAATCTGGAGCCATTTAACCACACTTCACCATAACTGTAGATAGGCTTTATATTTTCAGTATGTTGTTACCTATATGAAACAAATACCTGTTAACCTGACTGGAAAAATAATTTTTTTCCTCTTTAAATAGTGACTTGAGAATTTCCATCATTGATTACCAGATCTTGGGTTAGGAGGCATGAGTGTAACTTCCTGAACTGAAGAAAAAGGGAGACTCTCAGAAGAACGAAACTGAACTAGACATCTAGGAGAAAGGACTAAATCAGATTGTATGTTAAAAAAAAAAGAAAAACATGATAAAACATAGCTACTCTCTAAACTCTCTCTCATTCAAGAAACTAACCACATTTACACTTCCTGATCACTGTCATATCTCAGCATCTGGGCTGAAGCCGGGTGCTACTGTTCCCTACACGACCTTGTAAGTAAGTAGCTATTCATGACTTTGAGTGTGCATCAAAATAAGTGAATGACTCATTGCTGGTGGTTTTGTAATAAAGAAACATAAGAATTGTTTTTTTTAATGTAATTATTTATTTATTTATAGAGATAGCCATTGAGTATAGGTTTAATGTTCTGGTCAACTCATGTTAAAATTCTTTATTCTATAAGGTACTTCTCCGGTGTCACCACACTAGCTGATAATGAATTACACCTTCTCTTTCCAGTGAACAATCTACATGAATATAAAATAAAACTGCTAAGTCCTAATTTCTATACTCTCCAGATGGTTTCCTTTTAGAAGAGGGAGGTAGAGGATATAGCAAATTCACACCATCAGATAATGTGTTTGGAATGCTGGGACAATCGCCAATGTTTCACTCCCAGCAAGACTGAACTAATTTTTGCAGCATTAGTGTGGATGCTATAAGGGCGCTGCTATTTCCAGAGGCATCTAGAAACCCCAAGGGACAGAATGCTGGCTCTCCTGGCCTATCTCATCATACAATTATAGTTGCTAATGAATGCATGCTCTAAAGTCAGAAGAAAAATGCTTCATATTTTTGAACGTGGCTACAACAAAGAAAAGCAGGCAGAAGAGAGATACTCATGGTACTACATCGTAAATCTGCCTCTGAGTTGTCTCAATCAAATTATAACTCTCTCAATTCTTCAGTTTAACTATTTCTGTTTTGGTTTCACCAGGCTTTGAGAGGAATACTAAAAATAACCATAAGGTAACATAATGTATTCATTAAGTCCTCCAAACAGGCTGTTAAGTAAAACAATATAGCTATACCAGTTTGTAATTTTTTACTCTCCACATTAACTAAAATTTAAAGTTAATAATGGGAAAACAAACTAAAAATTAAGACAGAAAGAAATGTTCTTATTTAAACATAAGTATATTTGGAAAAAGGGCTAGCGGAATAAAGGGCTAAAAAATTTGCCTTTGTATAAGCAACTCCAATATTGAGGGCAGCATTAATCAATAAAACACTTAAGAGGGACTCACACCACATGTGAACAGTGTTCTCTTTGCAATGGCAACAGCAATTCAATAGCCAAATCCATAAATTGTCTAGGCATTTGTCAAAAATCACCCTCTAGAGTACCATTTTCTGATATGTTAACTTTGTTTTGGGAGTCAAATTTCTAGGTAAAGGAATCATAAGATCAAGGCAGAAATCTGGATTATTGCCTGAGTTCAGAAGACACCTGAATATTTAACAGTTTATATCCCACAAGACTATTAAAAAGCACTATAAAGCTTGCAACAATGTCATATTCTTTTTGCCGGAAACAATGACAAGTCATAATGAGAGTTAATGTGAGCATTTTTATTGTGCTTATTCTAGTGATAACTTACAGCTGTACTTCCAATACTTACATACAACATATAATCATATACATACAGATGTAGAACGTATATATAGTATACACATACGTGCTCATACACACAAACATTCTGTGTAAGCAGGAAAGCAAAGTGAAGAAAAACACTAAGTTGGATCAGATATTTTCCCTAAGAGCATTTTCCTGGAATTTTACAATTGAGAAAAGTTCGTTACCTATTACTCTGGAAAAAAGAACAGCACAAATACTTCAAACTCAGATGTCTAAACAATATGATCTAGAACCTCAATTTAAAAGTCAACTTGAAAAAAATCTCAAAACATGTTTTCTAACTTCTTTGTATTTTTAGTAAAAAAGGAGTTTTACTTTTTCCTAATGTCAAAAGTTAAATCAGCCAGAATTAAGTATAAAGGAACTTGAAAAAAAGTGTAAAATCTATTTCTTGTAAAAACCTAACTGATACAAAAAAACTCCAATATCTACTTAAATCTAAACTATATAATCATTGTTGATAGAAATGAACTGCTTACATTGTGGTTTTATTATAAGAGGTAATATTAAGACAAAATGGTAAAGTTAAATCAAAGGCACCAAATGAGAAAAAGGCTGTGATAACCATTTTTACATCCCTTGAGAGTCTTGGCATTGTCCTGAATTTTACCCTGTATATGTGACAAAACCATACACCACTTCTGCCACAGAGACAAAAGCAATTACTCCATTAAGGAATAAAATTTTTAAATATCAGGTTAAACAAAAATCCACATTTAAGGACAATCTTGACGGAGAGAAGTGGCAGAATATTTCTTAGTTTTAAAAGAGAAAAGAATTTCTTTTTAGTAGTCATCAAAGAACGTAAGAAAGAAAAGCTTTTGTACTTCACCTTGATTTAGTTATCACCAGCCATGAGGAGGAAGATGTGTACGAGACAGATGTCATGTCGGAGCCACGTAGCCCTAATTTATAGATGCCAAATTCACTTTTATACTTTAAGGGGGAAAAATGTATTTTAGACCGTATCATGGTCATCTGTATATGTGAAGGCTTTCACAAAGGCTAACAAACTAGCATAAAATTTTTCTGCCTGGGTTTGAATGTAAACTAATCATCTGGCCAATTAGAAAAATTAAAGGGTAGAACATACACACAGGAATACATGGAATTGTTACCTTCAGCTGATTATTGAAAATATCAATCTCCTGTAGTTTGGACCTAGTTTCTTTCTCAACTTCATCCAGTTGTTCTCGTAGCTGCTGCCGAGCTAGTTCCTTTGCTTCTAAGGCTCTTTTGAGTGTAAGAAGTGAATCTCCTATTTTAGAAAAACATTGTAAGATAAGAAAAACAAACTGGCAGTAAGAAAAATGGTTTTTAATGCCCTCATTTCACTTAAGATAATTCTTGCTAGTAAAAAAGGAAAAGAAAAACTTTAAAAATAAAACACCTACTGTGCAAACTGTTTTGCTGTACTTGTTTTAATTGGTCATTAAGTATCTGTTTTTCTGGAATAAGCCTTCCAAGCAACTGCTGAGACTCCTAGGAAAGAAGGAGGAAAATAACAGTGATGACGGGGAGAGTACCACGTCCATGCTCATGATCCAGGAAGACATAAGTCAGTGTTCTCATCCCTTAAAGATGTCTAATCTCACCCCAGTTCCTCATAGTAAAACGGTGTTTCATGGCTAGGCAAGGCAGTTCTTGCTTTCTTACCAAGGAATTAACTGTGTGCCAAATGCTTTCCACTGAAATAAAACTGAGACAGTTATAGCTCCCTTCATATTCCTTAAATTTGTTGTTGACTTACTCCCTATTTATAAGCTTTAAAAAATGTACTTTAGAGAGGGGGTCGAAGATGGCGATGTGAGCAGGGCAGTGGAAATGTCATCCCAAAACCATATATATTTGTGAAAATACGACAAATACAACTATTCCTAAAAGAGAAACCAGAAGATACACTACAACAGCCAGACTACAGCTACATCTGCGAGAACTCAGCACCTCATGAAGCAGGTAAAATACAAAGCTGCGACCCGGTGGCACCCGAGCACTCCCCTACCCCAGCGCACAGGTGGGAGGAAAAGAATCAGAGTGGGGAGGGAGTGGAAGCACAGGACTGCTAAATAACCAGCCCTGGTGAACTGCATCGGGAGCACAGACACATATCACATGGTGTACTGCAGATAAGAGAAATGGAAGGCAGGATCTGAGACAGAGACTGCGAGTGGGTCCCCACAGCCGGCTACCCTGGGACAAAACAAAAGCAGGCGCATTTTAAAAACTCTTAAAGAGACAAGAGCCCAACAGCAGAACAAAATCGTCCCAGCACAATCAGCCCAGCAGGCTGGGAATCTTCAGGAATTTCGGGCCCCCTAACTGGCTGCCGGGTAAAGCAGCCCGGCCTAAGCACCTCATGGCGATAAGCAGCCTGCCATTCGTTCCCCACTGGCCGGCGCTGCAAACGGTCCAGTGGATCTGCCACAGCTGCAGAACAGCGGGAGAGCAGCCCCACCCACAGCAACCACACAGAATCTCCTCCCAGCGGGCATGCAGCTATTTGTCAGGTATTGTCATGGATTCACCACTGAATTTTATTAGACATATAGAGAAGAAATAATACCCATTCTCCTTAAAGTTTTCCAAAAAATAGAAGATGAGAGAATACTTCCAAACTCATTTTATGAAGCCAGCATTACTCTAATACCAAAACCAGGCAAAGACCCAACCAAAAAAGAAAATTACAGACCAATATCCTGATGAACATAGATGCAAAGATACTCAACAAAATATTAGCAAACCAAATTCAAAAATACATTAAGAGGATAATACACCATGATCAAGTGGGATTCATCTCAGGGATGCAAGGATGGTACAACATTCACAAATCTATCAACATCATCCACCACATCAACAAAAAGAAGAACAAAAACCACATGATCATCATCTCCATGATGCTGAAAAAGGATTTGACAAAATTCAACATCCATTCATGATAAAAACTCTCTCAACAAAATGGGTACAGAGGGCAAGTAACTCAACATAATAAAGGCCATATATGACAAACCCACAGCCAACATCATACTTAACAGCGAGAAGCTGAAAGCTTTTCACCTAAGATCAGGAACAAGACAGGAATGCCCACTCTCCCCACTGTTATTCAACATAGTACTGGAAGTTCTAGCCATGGCAATCAGACAAAACAAAGACATACAAGGCATCCAGATTGGTAAAGAAGAAGTCAAATTGTCACTATTTGCTGATGACATGATATTGTACATAAAAAAACCCTAAAGACTCCACTCCAAAACTACTAGAACTAATATCTGAATTCAGCAAAGTTGCAGGATACAAAATTAACACACAGAAATCTGTTGCTTTCCTATACACTAATGATGAGCTAACAGAAAGAGAAATCAGGAAAACAATTCCATTCACAACTGCATCAAAAAGAATAAAATACCTAGGAATAAACCTAACCAAGGAAGTGAAAGACCTATACCCTGAAAAATACAAGACATTCCTAAGAGAAATTAAAAAGGACACTAACAAATGGAAATTCAACCAATGCTCTTGGCTATGAATAATAAATAATGTCAAAATGGCTATACTACCTAAAGCAATCTACAGATTCAATGCAATCCCTATCAAAATACCAACAGCATTATTCAACAAACTAGAGAAAACTGTTCTAAAATTCATATGGAACCACAAAAGACCCCAAATAGCCAAAGCAATCCTGAGAAGGAAGAATAAAACGGGGAATTATGCTCCCTGACTTCAAGCTCTACTACAAAGCCACAGTAATCAAGACAATCTGGTACTGGCACAAGAACAGACCCACAGACCAGTGGAACAGAACAGAGAGTCCAGACATTAACCCAAACATATATGGTCAATTAATATACGATAAAGGAGCCATGGATATACAATGGGGAAATGACAACCTCTTCAACGGCTGGTGTTGGCAAAATGGACAGCTACATGTAAGAGAATGAAACTGGATTACTGTCTAACCCCATACACAAAAGTAAACTCAAAATGGATCAAAGACCTGAATGTTAAGTCATGAAACCATAAAAGTCTTAGAAAAAAACAGGCAAAAATCTCTTGGACATGAACATATTTCCCCGGCAAGGAAAACAAAAGCAAAAATGAACAAGTGGGACAACATCAAGCTGAAAAGCTTCTGTATAGCAAAGGACGCCATCAGTAGAACAAAAAGACATTCTACAGTATGGGAGAATATTTTCATAAATGACATATCTGATAAGGGGTTGACATCCAAAATATAGAAAGAACTCATGCACCTCAACAAACAAAAAGCAAATAATTCAATTAAAAAATGGGCAGAGGATCTGAATAGACACTTCTCCAAAGAAGAAATTCAGATGGCCAACAGGCACATGAAAAGATGCTCCACATCACTAATCATCAGAGAAATGCAAATTAAAACCACAATGAGATATCACCTCACACCAGTAAGGATGGTCAACATCCAAAACACAAACAACAACAAATATTGGCAAGGATGTGGACAAAGGGGAAACCTCCTACACTGCTGGTGGGAATGCAAACTAGTTCAACCATTATGGAAAGCAGTATGGAGGTTCCTCAAAAAACTCAAAATAGAAATACCATTTGACCCAGGAATTCCACTCCTAGGAATTTACCCTAAGAATGCAGCAGCCCAGTTTGAAAAAGACATATGCACCCCTATGTTTACTGCAGCACTATTTACAATAGCCAAGAAATGGAAGCAACCTAAGTGTCCATCAGTAGATGAATGGATCAAGAAGATGTGGTACATATACACAATGCAATATTATCCAGCCATAAGAAGAAAACAAATCCTACCATTTGCAACAACATGGATGAAGCTAGAGGGTATTATGCTCAGTGAAATAAGCCAAGCCGAAAAAGACAAGTATCAAATGATTTCACTCATATGTGGAGTATAAGAACAAAGAAAAAAACGGAAGGAACAAAACAGCAGGAGACTCACAGAACCGAAGAACGGACTAATAGTTACCAAAGGGAAAGGGACTGGGGAAGATGGGTGGGAAGGGAGTGACAAGGAGGAAAAAGAGGCATTACGATTAGCAGACACAATGTAGGGTGGGGGGCACGGGGAGGGCTGTACAACTCAGAGAAGACAAGTAGTGATTCTATAGCATCTCACTATGCTGATGGATACTGATTGTAATGGGGTATGTGGGGTGGACTTGAGGAAGTGGGGAGTTTAGTAACCATATGTAATTGTAGATTGTGGGGGGGACTTGAGGAAGTGGGGAGTTTAGTAACCACATGTAATTGTAGATTAATGATACCAAAAAAAAAAGTACTTTAAGTAAAGCTCAGCAGAGCAAACTGAAAGTACTGATCTCTCAGTGCTACTGGAATCAAACTCAAATTCAGTGACCCTGTTGGCTGTAAACAGAACTTAGTAGTTTAAACAGGACCTATTCTCTTCTGAACTGTGATAGTTAATAGGGCAGAACTGAGGCTTACCATACACCTGCAGCTGGGAAGAGAAATCAGAAAGAGATTTTTCACAATTTGAATCTTATCTGCCAGGTATGCATTTCCACCACTGAGGATGGTGGTATAATTTTAAACAGGTACAAAAATCTTGAACAAATTGTTTTTTAACTGCCATAAGAATAAAAGCTAAGCCTCACTGTAGTATTAGGAGTTTTCATAGACAACTTGTCAAGCACTGTATTTGCTTAAGATCAGGTGAAACTACCCTATATAGTATCTATATGTTTCAGTAAAATGACAGCCTTTGCAGTATATAATAAGGAATATTTGACTTTTTTTATTAAAAAAAAAAGAAAAACTATGCATTTACTTTGGGTTTGAAAAAATAAAAATGCCTTAATCAAAATCTTACACCAGAAGCTAAGAACCAGTTGTTTTTGGAACAACCATCTTTAGATACAGACTGGCTTGTGTGTAAAAAATCTTTGTGTACTGTATGTCTGAATATCAGAGAGATTTAGCTGAACAGAGAGGATTTGGAAGCATCCTCTCGTATGAATAATCCACAACCTCCCCCCAAAAATATATGGACGAAACAGAATAAATCAGATTGTTTTCCCAAAATAGCACAGCCAACTGAGCTGCTCTTACTCTTCCCTAAATCAAGGCAAGGCCTCTTAACATTTCTTTTCTGAATCCTGACAAGTTATCAAGATGAAGCCTGAGAGAGTTTTACTTATATAAACATTAGTTTTAAATACCAACCTAAGTTTCTAAAATAAATCAAAACAATATAAAGGGCTAACAAGTATCTGCTTACTCAAGTAAGGAATGGGAACCAATATCTCATTGCCTACTAAGTACCTACTTTTTTCAAACCATGTTTTACTGTTCACTTTACTACTTTTTCAGGAATGCTGATTTATATTTTGTTATCAATAACTGAACATATAAGCCTCCATCTTAAATAATAAAAATGTGTTTGGTCGCAGAGTGTTCAGTGAGATAATCAATAAATACACAGCTTTAACTCTTAAATTTTCCAAGAGAATATCCTATGAAACTTCCCATAAATAGTCAATGAACAACATAGAGTTACCATATAAAAGAACATACTTTTAAAAGGTACGTGCCTTTTTTAATATTTTCAAACCATTTCTAGCAATGACCTTCTCACACTATTTATATTACATCATATCCTAGTATCTTAAATTGGTTAGGGCTTCTAAGCACGTGCAACAACTTGACAGACTGAAAGGAAATAGACAAAACGACAATGATAGATTTCAACATTCCTCTCTGCAGCGGAAAGAAATCATAACATCAGTAAAGATGCAGAAGATGCGACCAACACCATGAATCAACTTGACCTGACTGATATTTACGGGACACTCCACTTAATGACAAAAGTATACATATTCTTTACAAGTGCGCATGGAATATTAAGCAAGACAGATCATATGCTGAACCATAAAAATAAGTCTCAATAAACTTAAAAGGATTAAAAAATGATTGAAATCAAACAATATGCTCATAGACCATAACATAAATAAATCAGAAATCAGTAAGATATCTGGGAAAAAATCCAAATATTTAGAAACTAAACAATGTAATTCTAAATAACCCACCAAGAAAGTAATGACAAAGGAAATTTTAAAAGATTTTGCACTGTACAAATATGAAAACACAACATAGAAATTTGTGTAATATGGCTATGACAATGCTTAGAAGGAAATTTATAGCTTAAAATGTTTACATCAGAAATGTAAAAAGGCCCAAAAGGTCCAAATTCAATCACCTAAGCTTCCTCCTTATGAAGTTAGAAAAAAAGTAAACTAAACCCAGAGTAAGTAGATGGAAGGAAATAATGTGCCTAACTAAATGAAATAGCTAAGAGACATACCATAGGGAAAAATCAATAAAACCAAGAGCTTCTTTAAAAAATAAAGTAAATAAAACCAATAAACATTTAGCTAAATGGATGGAGAAAAGGCAGGGGAAGGGAAGTGGGAGGAGGAGGAGGGAAGAAAGGAAAAGGGATTGGAAGGGAAGAAAGAAGATATAAATTCCCGGTATGAAGAATGAAAGAGGTAACATCACTACAGATATAAGAGACTTACAAACAATAATACAAGAATACTGTAAACTTTAACAACTTTATTTTTAACAAATTTGCTAACAGATGAAATGGACAAATTCACTGAGAGATTTAAATTATTAAAACAGACTTAAGAAGAAACAGAATTAACTGAAGAGCCCTACATTTACTGAATAAATTTTATAATGAAAAGTCCTACCACAAAGAAAGTTCTGGACCCAGAAGGCTTCACTGGTGAATGCCACCGAAAATTTAAAGAAACACCATTTCAGCACAAACATTTTTAGGAAGCAGAGAAAAGAATACTCTTCAACTTGTTTTCCTATTTATCACCCTGATTCAAAAATGAAACAAGGACATTACAAGGAAACAAAACCCCTCATAAACTGAAATGAAAAGATTCTTTGTTTTTAATTAATTTTTATTAAGGTATCACTGATATACAATCTTATAAAGGTTTCACATGAACAACACTGTGGTTACTGCATTCACCCATATTATCAAGTCCCCCCCACACACCCCACTGCAGTCACTGTCCATCAGCACAGTAAGATGCCACAGAGACACTACTTGTCTTGAAATGAAAAGATTCTTAAGAGTAGCAGACTGAATCTATTAAAATGTATTTTTTAATGGTAATACACCATGATCAAGTACGATTTATCCAAGGAATAAATAGAAGGCTGGTTTAACATTCAAATTCCAATCAATATAAATAATCATATTAACAAAATAAAGAAGAAAAAACACATAAACATCTCAAAAGATACTGAAAAAAAAAATGACTCAACACACACTCATGATAAAAACTCTCAGCAAAAAAGGAACAGGAGGGAACTCCCTCAACCTGATAAAATGCATTTACATAAACTCCTAGAGTTAACATCCTACTTAATGGTGATAGACTGAATGCTTTCCTTAAGCTCAGAACAAGACTCCCACCACTTGTATTCAACATAGTACTGGAGGTCATGATCAATGCATGAAAGACAAAAAATAAGAAATAAAAATACGCACGAGACCTATACACTGGAAAGCACAAAACACTGCTGAGAGAAATTTATAACAATCTAAATAAAATTGAGAAATATATTAATAAAATATAACAAAATAAAGAATAGTAAATATCAAATAAAAAAGGAAAAATCAATTTTATAAAAAGAAAAACAAATATTAAATATTTTTATAATGTCGATTCTTCCCAAATTGATCTATAAATTCAATAAAAACCAACCAAAATTCTAAGTATCTCTGCAAAAACTAACAAGCTGATTCTAAAACTTATGTGGAAAGTAAAGGATATTTGATTGATCTACAATTTCAATAAATACTAATCAAAATTCTAAGTATCTTTGTAAAAACCAACAAGCTGATTCTAAAACTTACATGGAAATATAAAGGATCTAAAACAGACAAAACAGCTTGAAAAAAGAAAGGAATATTGAAGACCCTATACTAATTGATTTCAAGAATTATAAAGCTACAAGAATTATTATAAAGTTAATAACAGAGTGAGGTACTGGTGAGAGGTTAAATAACTTAGATCCAGGGAACAGAATAAAGTCCAGGAAAGACCTTTGCAAATACGGTCAACTGGTTTTCAACAATCTACCAGTAACTCAATGGGGAAAAGGATAGTGTTTCCAATAATGTTGTTGGAACAACTAGATAATGATAAAGAAGAATAAGGAACCTCACCCCTTACCTTGTATTTACATAAAAATCAACTTAAAATAAATCATAGACCTAAACATAGAAGATAAAATTATAAAATGCCTGGAAGAAAACATGAAAGGAAAACATGTACAACTCTGGTGGTAGTCAAAGATTTCTGAGAACATAAATCACAAACCCTAAGAGAAAAAAAATTAATACACTGAACCATATCAAAATTTAAAACTTCTGTCTTTAAAAAAACACCAGTACAAAAGTGAAAAGGCAAGCCACAGACAGGGTGAAAATATACTCAAAGCATGTATCTGACATAGGATTGTTACAAGAATATATAAAGAACTCTTACAATTCCCTAATAAGATAAATAACTCAATAACAAAATGGGCAATTTGTTCACAGAAGATACATGCCATCAAACACAAGTGATGCACAACATTGTTAGTCTTCAGGAATGAAATGAAAGCCACATGAGGTACTGTCACGTTAAAATTACAAACAGTGACCCAAGTGTTGGCAAGGGCGAGGAACAACTGAAGCTCTCATACACTGCCGGGGAGAACGTAAAATGGTGCAATCACTTTGGGAACAGTTTGATAGTTTCTTATAGGGTTAATAGGCATATATATTTTATGATTACAGTAATTCACTCCTAAAATTTAACCAAGAGAAATAAAACATATTTTCACATAAAGACTATAAATAAATGCTCATTGCAGCTTTATTCATAGAAGTCCCAAATTGGAAAGAACCTGAATGTCAATCCACAGGTGAAAAGATAAACAAGGAAATACTCCGCAGTGATGGAAAGCATCAAATTACTGACTTCCTCAAAGATATGGATAAATCTCAAAATCATGCTGAGAAAAAGGAGCTGAAATAAAAGTCATAAAGTTCAAAACAGATCGTCTTTCATGTTATGCAGAACAGCACCTAGAGGAATCGGATGCCCTCCAGCTCAACAACTAAAACCAAACGAGGTGGTATGACAACTTAGTGGTCAACTCTGGATAGATAATAAAATGAAAGTAGAACTGCTTCTATCCAGCACTCCATTGTATCACCAGCTATTCTCCATACATTTGTCTCTCATACTCTCCCTAAAATACTCAACTGTGCTTTTTTATGGAGATTATCATGGTAAAGCCAAAATCCTGTGAGAGGACTACACGTCCTATGAATCCAGCCCCACCTGCTCCAACCACAGTGGTCTCCCTGCTGTGATCCGCATCCCAGAGACAGGCTTCAGCCTCAGGACTTTCCCAGCACTGTTTCCCTACAGCTTGCTCTGTCACATACCCACGTGGCTTAGCTGTGTATCTCTTTCAAGTCTTTGCTCAAACAGCACTCAGAGTGAGGCCTGTCCTGACCTCCGTATTTATTTAGAATCACAGCACTACCCCCAGGACTCTACCTTTTCCCTCCTCACTCTGCAGAGCACTATTCCTGGTTAGCAGAGCACATACTTGACTTCTTTTGTTAGTATCTGTCTACCTTGCAAATAGAAAGTAGATTCCATGAAGGTGGGGTTCTCTGTTCACTGCTACATCTTCAGTGCCTACAAGGGCACCTGGCCTGGCATGCAGCCGTGCTCAGCAAACATGTGTTGACTTTGTTTACTTGACAGCCTATTTTCCAGGGGAGGACCTTGTCTATATCATCTTGGCTTCCTGGCACCTAGTACATGGTAGATGCTTGATGCTTGTTGAACTAATAAATAAGTGAAATGAACCAGAGAAAATTCTAAGGGATGTGTTTTCTCACCTGTAATTGTTGCTGTAGATGGGTAATTTCAGCAATTCTCAACTCTCTGGATTTGTTTGTACTTTCAATTTCTTGCCTTTGGGTAGTCAATCGACATCTGATATCTTGAAGCTTTCCTTCTAGCTGATGCTTTTTATCATTCTTTAACAAATGAAAAAGAATAAGAATTATTACCATTTTTAATGGTTCAATGTTAGTATATTCCCAAAGCATATCAAACTTCACTCACCAGAGCTTCTAATTCAAATTCCAAAGTCTTTTTCTTTGCTTTCAATACAACTATGTCTTCTTGTTCTTTGTTTCTTTGATTTAGAAGCTCTTGTCTTCGGTTCCGTTCCCATTCAAGTTGTCGTTGTCTTTCAAGTTCTCGTTTTGCAGCCTGTGACAAAACAGATAATTTATTAATTTTTCAATTCTTACACTATTCAGTTTTTCAATAAATGTCACATCTAGGAAGTCTTTTTTTTAGGGAGAAATATTATTAAATATAACAAGAAATTTTATTACAAAATAGCAAAACAATTCATATAAATGCAGTATTCCATCTATGGGAAAAAAAGAATAGTTAGGCTATTATATTTACATAGAATGAGAACAGGCAGGATCAGATCACCACTAGAATTCAATTGTTTATGCCATCAAGAATGGCTGATGTGCTAACTAAAATTGTACTTCCTTATTTACCGACTCCAAAAAGCAAAGAAAATGTCTTTAACCTAGTAAAATCATACCAAAACCCCAGAACCAATAAAAAAAACCAGCCAAACAAAAAAACTTTCTTCCATCAAATGAGAAATTATTATCTCGAGTTTTAAAAGTTTGTGACCCCCACCTCCCTAATCAGTCATTTCCTTTTTACCACAGAAGGTTCTCTAGTTTCTCTGGCAGTGTAAGCCCTCTTCAATGCTAACTCTGATGCTACTCAGTAAAGTACTTATCAGAGTATGTGGCACTCTTTATCACAATTGCTTCTTACATATCTGTCCTCCAATTACACTGTAAAGGCCTGGAGACAGGTGGAGTACCTATTCACTAGCCATTTTCCCAGGACTATTAAGGCTTGGCACATGGTAAATGCCTATTAAATATTTCTGAACAAATGCTCTAAAATGGTTTTTTGTTTCTTTTAACATTGAAAAAGGTCTATCTTCTGGTTGTCTATTCTAGAAATTTAAATCCTCTTAGAAACTCCATGTGTCTGTCTGATTAAAGGCAGTATACAGCTATAAATTTTCTAAAGCAATCATCAAGAGATGAAACCAAGTATTATTCTTTTATAAAGAGAATTATCTCCATTCTCCATCTATAAAATATATATTTCATTCACATAAGAGAATCATGGTATTGCTTCTATAGCAATTTACTGAAATTGGAAATTCAGACAAAAGATTGGCTTAGCTTCTACCCAGGTATGGCACCAAATTTACGAAGTCTTTCATAAAATACAGTGAAAATTTCCTAGAAATAGTTTTTAAAGTGAGGAAAAACATGTGGAACAATGTTATTAGTAGATAGATACTATCACAGTGGTTTAAAAAAAAACAAAAACAAAACACTGAACACCCAACTGCTCCAGCATATAAATCTTTATGTTTCTAGATACATATATAAATACAGAGAAAAAAGTCAGAAAAAATACTTAACTGAATCAGTGGTTTGTTACATGACTATAGTATCAAAAACTTGTGCATGAATGCTCACAGTAACATTGTTTATAATAGCTCCAAAGTAAAAACAACCCAAATGCCCATCAACTATTGAATGGATAAATAAAACTGGTATACCCATGTAATGTAATATTACTCAGCCATAAAGAGGAATAAAATATTGATTCATGCAACAATTCGGACAGACCTTGAGAACATTATGCTAAGTGAAAGCCAGAGACAAAAGTTCACATATGATATATTTTCATTTATAAGAAAAGTGCAGAATTGGCAAAACTATAGAGATGGGAAGTAAATTAGTGGCTTTTAAGGGCTGGTGGGAGAAGGGACTGGGGAGTAACTGCTTCATGGGTAAGGAGTTTCTTTTAGGGTAATGAAAATATTCTGGAATTAGATAGTGATAATAGATGTACAAATCTATTAAAATACTAAAACTACTGAATTGGAAAAAAGGAAAAAAAGATGAGTATTACTTGTCAAGAACACATGCGTTAAATGTGGGGTTGTTCCATGGCTGCTTACCTCTCGTCTCTCGATTTCTTTCCGCCTCTCCTCCTCTCTCTGACGTTCTAGTTCCCGCTGCTTTTCCAGTTGCTTCTCCAACTCCAGTTGTCTTTTGCGCTCTTGTTCCTGGCGCTCCCGCTCTTTCCTTTCCTGTTCTGCCCGCTCTAGCTGTGCCAAGCGCTCTTGCTCTTTGCGCTGCTGTTCCAAGAGAGCTTGTCTTCGTTTCTCCAGTTCCAGATTGCCACGTTCAAAATTCTCACGCTTCTTGTCTTCAAATGTTACTTTAAAACAAGAAACAGAACAATTCTGAAAAGTCATGGTTTTCGATATGCTATTTTCAAAGGAAGAGCTCAAAAACATATTTGAAATTTGTGTGCAAACACAAACCAGAATTCCCTAAGCTTCCTTCCTTCCTATGCCCTCATAAATAAGCACTGACACCAAAAAACTCAGAATAAATTAATTCATACAGTAAAGTCATATGATACAAAATCATATACATAAATCAGTTGCATCTCCATATACTAATAATGTTTTTCCAAAAAAGATATATAAAGATAGCCAGCCAACAGTCACATGCAAAGATGTTCAACATCACTAGTCATCTCTAAATCCTAATAAGCCAGAGAAATTAAGAAAACAATCCCATTTATAACAGCAATGAAAAGAATAAAATACCTAGGAATAAATTTAACCAAGAAAGTGAAAGACCAGTGCACTGAAAACTGTAAGATACTGATGAAAGAAATTTTAAAAGACACAAATAAATGGAAAAGTATTTCATGCTCATGGACTAGAAAAATTAATATTGTTAAATGTCCATACTACCCAAGTAATCTGCAAATTCAATACAATCCGTACCAAAATTCCAACACAATGACTTTTTTCACAAAACTAGAACAAATAATTCTAAAATTTGCTTAGGAACCACAAGAAACCTAAATAGCCAAAGCATTCTGGAGAAAGAACAAAGCTGGAGTTATCATGCTCCCTATTTCAAACTATACTAAAGTAATTAAAATGGTATGGTGTTGACATAAGAACAGATACATAGATCACTGGAACAGAATAGAGAGCCTAGAAATAAACCCACACATATGTGATCAATTAAATTATGACAAAGGCAAGAATATACAATGGGGAAGGACAATCTCTTAATAAATGGTGTTGGGAAAATTGGACAGCTACATGCTAAAGAATGAAACTGGACCACTATATTACAGCACAAACAAAAATTAACCCAAAATGGATTAAAAACTTGAATGCAGGATCTGAAACTGTAAAATTCTAGAATACATAGGCAGTATAGCTCCTTGACATCAATCTAGGCAATATATTTGGATCTGACTCCAAAGGCCATAGCAACAAATCAAAGATAAACAAATAAACAAACAATAAACTAAAAAGCTGCTCGGCAAAGGAAACCATCAACAAAATTAAAAGGCAACCTTCTGAATGGGAGATGTCTACAAATCACATATACAGTAAGGGGCTAACATTCAAAATACATAAATAACTCATACAACTCAATTTAAAAAAATACTCTGATTTAAAAATGGGAAGAATATCCAAATAGATGTGTTTCCAGAAAAGATACACAAAGATAGCCATCCAACAGTCACATGCAAATATGTTGAACATCACTAGTCATCAGGGAAATGTAAATCAAAACCATAATAAGTATAATCTCAGAATGGTTACTATCCAAAAGATAAGAAATGAGGATAATGGAGAACAGGGAAAAGATAAGAGAGGATGTGGAAAAAAAGGGAACCCTTGTGCACTGTTGGTAGGAATATAAATTGGTGTAGCCACTATGGAAAACAGTAGGGAGGTTCCTCAAAAAATTAAAACTTGAACTATCATATGATCCAGCTATTTCACTTCTGGGTATTTATCTGAAGAAAATGAAAACACTCATTTGAAAAGATATATGCACCCCTATGTTCAATGCAGCATTATTTATATTGCTATATTATACATGTATATATACAAACACACACAAACAATGCAATATATTATATATATTATTTATAATAGACAAGACATAGAAACAACCTAAGTATCCATCAGTGGATGAATGGATAAAGAAGATATGGTATATAAAGTAAACTCAAAATGGATCAAAGACCTGAATGTAAGTCATGAAACCATAAAACTCTTAGAAGAAAACATAGGCAAAAATCTCTAGAACATGAGCAAATTTTTTTCTAAACACATTTCCTCAGGCAAGGGAAACAAAAGCAAAAATGAACAAATGGGACTACATCAAACTAAAAAAAGCTTTTGTACAGCAAAGGACACCATCAGTAGAACAAAAAGGCATCCTACATACAGTATGGGAGAATATATTCATAACATATCCAACAAAGGGTTAACATCCAAAATTACATATAAAGAACTCACACGTCTCAACACCCAAAAAGCAAATAATCTGATTAAAAAATGGGCAGAGGATATCATGAAACATTTCTCCAAAGAAGAAATTCAGATGGCCAACAGGCACATGAAAAGGTGCTCCACATTGCTAATTATCAGGGAAATGCAAATTAAAACCACAGTGAGATATCATCTCACACCAGTTAGGATGGCCAACATACAAAAGACAAGGAATATAACAAATGCTAGCGAGGATGCAGAGAAAGGGGAACCCTCCTATACTGCTGGTGGGAATGTAAATTAGTTCAATCATTGTGGAAAGCAATACAGAGAAAAACTAAAAATAGAAATACCATTTGACCCAGAAATTCCACTCCTAGGAATTTACCCAAAGAAAACGATCCCAGATTCAAAAAACATATGCACCCCTATGTTTATCACAGCACTATTTACAATAGCCAAGAAATGGAAGCAACCTAAGTGTCCATCAGTAGATGAATGGATAAAGGAGATGTGGTATACATAAACAATGGAATATTATTCAGCCATAAAAAGAAAACAAATTCTACCATTTGCAACAACATGGATGGAGCTAGAGGGTATTATGCTCAGTGAAATAAGCCAAGCCTTAAAAGACAAATATCAAATGATTTCCCTCATCTGTGGAGCATAAGAGCAAAGCAATAACTGAAGGAACACAACAGCAGCAGACTCACAGAACCCAAGAATGGACTAACAGTTACCAAAGGGGAGGGGCGGGGGAGGGCATGTGGGAAGGGAGGCAGAAGGGGATTGAAGGGCATTATGACTGGCACACATGGTGTGTGGGGTGTCATGGGGAAGACAGTATAGCGCTGAGAAGACAAGTGGTGACTCTGTGGCATCTTGCTACACTGATGGACACTGACTGCAATGGGATGTGGTAGGGACTTGATAATATGGGTTAATGTAGTAATCACAGTGTTGATCATGTGAAATCTTCCTAAGAGTGTATATCAATACCTTAATAAGAAATATAAATAAATAGAAATAAAAAGGAAGACATGGTATATACACACAATAGAATATTACTCAGTCATAAAAACGAATGAAATTTTGCCATCTGTGACAACATGAATGCACCCTGAGGAAACTATGCTAAGTGAAATGAGTCAGACAGAGAAAGACAAATGCCATATGGTGTCACTTATATGTGGAATAAACAAAACAAAACTCATATATACAGAGAACAGACTGGTAGTTATCAGAGGGGAATGGGGTTGGGGGGTGGGTGAAAAGGGTCAGAGGGGTCAATTATATGGTGATGGATGGTAGCTAGACTTCATGTGGTTATCTTTTTGTAGTGCAAGCAAGTATCAAATTACTATGTTGTATACCTGAAAGTCATATAATATATACCAAATTTCCCTGAATTAAGGAAAAAAAATTACATATAGCCTTCACCTGACCTCTTTGATTACATACCCTCCTCTCTTCGATGAACACTACTGTCATGGTATCAAAATCCCAAATGCCTTTCTAGAATAATCTTTCTATAACTGTTCTGCATCATCCCCAATCTCCTTCTTTCCCTGTTACTCTATCCTTTCTCTTCATGACCTTAATTCTGCAATTAATCCCTTATCTCTTCTGTACCAAGAATCTCTCTCTCTCTACCTCATTCCCCTTAGCTTATGGCTGTGCTGATGTGTCTTCTATTCTAACTAATAAGACAATTTCTGGAAGCAGAGGTAGGCATGTGAGTATCCTTGTTTCACAATGAAGAACAAGCTGTGCCCTAATTCTTATGTGGATCACATTCAGTAAATATTTTTTCTATTCCATTATTCAGTTTTCTTCTTTGAGAACATAGACTATGAATTTTAGAACATTTTCCAGGCCAATCTTTCTCTAATCCTTGCTAACATTTTGTTTACAACCATTTTATTTGACTTAAAAAAAAATCCCATTCTCCATGTCCCTCTCTATGTTTTCAGTAGTGTCTATTCAATATTGTGTTTGCCTCACATGCTTCTCCTTGCAACCAGCCCCAGAGAAGGGAGGCTTTCGCAAGCAGCATGGCATTCCCATTGTTTCCTATCTATTTCAAGAACTGTCACTTCACACTTTGCCTTGCAATTTGTAGATATGAGCATCTTTTTTTGGCTTCTTCCCACATTCCTGCTTGGCCTTCACTGCTTTAGAAAGACTTCAGTGCTACAATTAGGGGTTAGGGATCAAATATGGCAAGTATGTTTTGGTTTTCTTGTATTTCTTGCTCTTTTAGTGATTTCAGAGGAAGCAGCATCCCTTTACTCGGCCACCTTTAAATGAATTGAAAGTCCCCTCAAAGTCCTCTTAAAGGAGTGAAGAAATAATATAGGCTGTAATATAGATGAATCTCAAAAATATCTTGCTAAGTAAAAGAAGGTACCCCCAAGAGGTCATCCATTGTATAACACTATTTTTATGAAATACCCAGAAGAGGTAAGTCCAGAGACACAAAGCAGATTGGTGATTGTCAGAGGCTGGAAGAAGGAAGACTGGGGAGTGACTGGGTATGGAGTTTTCTTTTGGGGTGACAAAAACATTTCAGAACTGGATAGAAGTGATGGTTGCAAACTATCAATGTACTAAATACCATTATTATGGACAGAATGTGTCCCTGCACCTCCAAATTCTTATGTTGAAGCCTTAATGCCCAAATGGTATTTTGGAGATAGCATCTTTCTAATTTGCATTAAGATAAGGTCATAAGGCTGGGGCCCTCGTGATGAGATTAGTGGTCACATAAGAGGAGGGAGACAGATAAGAGATCTTATGCTTTCCCCATGACCACTGAGGAGGGGTGACATGAGGACACATCAGGAAGGCGGCCAATCTCACATCACAGGAACAGGCAGACTCGGCAAAATATGACATGACCATTGATGTTCAAGAATGACATTTGAGATCTCGATGGGAGGATTAAAGTTGGCGATGTGAGAGGTCAGAAAGAAACCTCCTCCCAAAACCACATATAATATGAAAATATAGTTAATACAACTAATCCTGAAAGAGAAACAGGAAAGAAGGCTGTGCCAGACTGCATACACCTGAAGAAAAGAACAGACCTCCTGGAACAGAGTAAAGTACCAAAGACGTGATCCAGAGGACCCCAAGCCCTTCCACTACCTCACCTCACCAAAGGGAGGAAGAGAAGCAGAGTGGGGAGCAGGTGGAGGCCTAGGACTGCTGAACACCTACCTAGCCCTGGAGATGTGCTCTCGGAGCATGAACCTACATTACATGGTGCCCTGGAGATTAGTGAGGTCGGAAAGCTAAGAGAGGCAGAATACTTGGATAGACTGAGATTCCAGCTGCTTGTGGACACAGGGATCCACATCTGGCTGCTCTGGGAAAAAAGAAAGGCGGGAATTGTGAGAGACTTCCTAACAGCGAGAGGTCTGCTAAAGGGACAAAGACTGTACAGAGCTTTACGCTCAAAACAAAGGACAGGCGGACAAAATTGTCTGGGCGCACTCTGCCCAGCAGGTTGGGAACTTACAGGAGCTTCAGAAGCTCCACCCCCCTGGCTGGCTACCAGTTCCGAGGCCCCCCACTGTGATATGCAGCCTGCTGTGCCTTCATCCTAGCCAGAATCGGGTCGCAAACCGGCTGTCCCTGCCATTGCATTAGGCCAACCACAGAGAGGCACCAACTAAGGCAGGTATAAGTGCAAAGCATAGAGGCTTCTATCTGCACACCCAGCCCACTGACCCTGGCAGTGGAGACAGGGACTGCAGCCGGGAAGCAGGAAACAGTTTTTTCCTCCCGACAGGCACCAGCAATGCTCGTCTGCAACCCCCACCATCACTCCAGGGGCTGTGTAGCCCCAGAGAGTAGAGCTTCTGGGCACTACAGGGCACCACATACATATGTGAAACATCAAAGGAACCTGGTTCAAACCAAAATCCCACAAACACCAGAAAGATGACCATGTGAAACTGAACTCATCAATCTTCCTGAAAGAGATTTCAAAATAAAAATCATAAAAATGCTCACGGAGATACAAAAAATATTCAAGAAGTCAGGGAAGAATTCAGGAATGAGATTCAATCATTAAAGAATACAGTATCTGAAGTGAAATATGCAATGAAGGGATTTAAAAGCAGATTAGATGAAGTAGAGGAGATGGTAAATGAAATAGAAATTAGAGAAGAGGAATACAAAGAAGGTGAGGCACAGAGAGAAAAAAGTATCTCTGGAATGAAAGAATATTGAGAGAATTGTGAGCAATCCAAAGGGAACAATATTTGCATTATAGGGGTACCAGAAGAAGAAGAGAGAGTAAAAGGGACAAAAAGTGTCTTTCAGGAGGTAATTGCTGAAAACTTCCCCAACTGGGGAAGGAGATAGTCTCTCAGGCCATGGAGGTGTAAAGATGTCCCAAAACAAGGGACCCAAGGAAAACACCAAGATATACAATAATTAAAATAGCAAGGATCAAGGATAAGGACAGACTTTTAAAAGCAGTCAGAGAGAGGAAAAAGATAAAATACAAAGGAAAACCCATCAGGTGATCATCAGATTTTTCGACAGAAACCTTACAGGCAAGAAGGGAGTGGCATGATATATTTAATGCAATAAAGCAGAAGGGCCTGAACTAAGAATACTCTACCTAGCAAGACTGTCATTTAAATTTGAAGGAGGGATTAAACAATTTCCAGATAAGTAAAAGTTGAGAGAATTTACCTCCCACAAACTGTCTCTACAGTGTATTTTGGAGGGATTGCTCTGGATGGAAATGTTCCTAAGGCTAAATAACTGTCACCAGAGGAAATAAAACCACAGTAAAGAAAGCAGAACACTTAATTAGTGAGCAGATGCAAAATCAAATCAACTACCCCAAAGTCAACCAAGGAATACACAAAGAGTACAAAATATGATACCTAATAGATAAAGAATGGAGAAGGAAGAAAAAAAGGAAAAAAAAAAGAACCTTTAGATTGTGTTTGTAATAGCATACTGAGTGGGTTCAGTTAGACTCTTAGATCGTAAGGAAGTTACCCTTGAACCTTTAGTAACCATAAATCAAAAGCCTGCAATGGCAATAAGTACATACCTATCGATAATCACCCTAAATGTAAATGGTGTGAATGCACCAATTAAAAGACACAGAGTCACTGAATGGATTAAAAACAAGACTCATCTATATGTTGCCTATAAGAGACTCACTTCAAACCCAAAGACATACACAGACTAAAAGAGAAGGGTTAGAAAAAGATATTTCATGCAACTAATAGGGAGAAAAAGCAAGACCTGAAGTACTTATATTAAACAAAATAGACTTCAAAACAAAGAAAGTCACAAGAGACAAAGAAGGACATTACATAATGATAAAGGGGTCAGTCCAACAAGAGGATATAACCATAATAAATATCTGCACACCAAACACAGGAGCACCTACATATGTGAGACAAATACTAACAAAATTAAAGGGGGAAACAGAATGCAATGCATTCATTCCAGAAGACTTCAACACACCACTCACCCCAAAGGACAGATCAAACAGACAAAAAATAAGTAACGAGTCAGAGGCACTGAACAACACATTGGAACAGATGGACCTAACAGATATTTACAGAACACTCCACCCAAAAGCAGCAAGATACATATTCTTCTCAAGTGCACATGAAATATTTTCAAGAATAGATCATATACTAGGCCACAAAAAGAGCCTCAGTAAATTCAAAGAGATTGAAATTGTACCAACCAGATTCTCAGACCACAAAGACATGAAACTAGAAATAAATTAGGCAAAGAAAACAAAAAAGCCAACAAACACAAGGAAGCTTAATAACATGCTCCTAAATAACCAATGGATCAATGACTAAATAAAAACAGAGATCAAGCAATATATGGAGACAAATGACAACAATAATTCAACACCGCAAAATCTGTGGGATGCAGCAAAGGCCGTGCTAAGAGGAAAGTATATTGCAATACAGGCCTACCTCAGGAGAGAAGAACAATCCCATATGAGCAGTCTAAACTCACAATTAACGAAACTAGAAAAAGAAGAACAAATGAGGCCCAAAGTCAGGTACATAATAAAGATCAGAGCATAAACAAATAATAAATAAAATCAAGAAGAATAAAATAGAAAGAATCGATGAAAGCAAGAGCTGGTTCTTTGAGAAAATAAACAAAATAAACCCCTAGCCAGACTTAGTAAGAAAAAAACAGATTGTACACACATAAACAGAATCAAAAATGAGAAAGGAAAAATCACAATGGACACCACAGAAATACAAAGAATTACTAGAGAATACTATGAAAAATTATATGCTAAAAGACTGGATAACCTAGAAGAAATGGACACCTTTCTAGAAAAATACAACCTTCCAAGGCTGACCCAGGAAGAAACAGAACAATTATAAGCAACGAAATTGAATTGGTAATTAAAAAACTACCTAAGAACAAAATTCTCGGACCAGATGGCTTAACCGCTGAATTTTATCAAACATTTAGTGAAGATCTAATACCCATTCTCCTTAAAGTTTTCCAAAAAGCAGAAGAGGAGGGAATACTTCCAAACTCATTCTACGAGGCCAGCAGCACCCTAATCCCAAAACCAGGCAAAGATACAACAAAAAAAGAAAATTACAGACTAATATCCCTGATGAACATAGATGCAAATACACTCAACAAAATACTAGCAAACCGAATTCAAAAACACATCCAAACATCATCCACATGATCAAGTAGGATTTATTCCAAGGATGTGAGGATGGTACAATATTAGGAAATCCATCAACATCATCCACCACATCAACAAAAAGGACAAAAACCACATGATCATCTCCATAGATGCTGAAAAAGCTTTTGACAAAATTCAACATCCATTCATGATAAAAACTCTCAACAAAATGGGTATAGACAGCAAATACCTCAACATAATGAAGGCCATATATGACAAACCCACAGCCAACATCATACTTAACAGCGAGAAGCTGAAAGCTCTTCCTTTAAGATCAGGAACAAGGCAAGGATGCCCACTATTCCCACTTCTATTAAACTTAGTTCTGGAGGTCCTAGCCACGGCAATCAGACAACACAAAGAAATAAAAGGCACCCAGATTGGTAAGAACTCAAACTGTCCTTGTTTGCAGATGACATGATACTGTACATAAATAACCCTAAAGAATCCGCTGCAAAACTACTAAAACTAATATTTGAATTCAGCAAAGTTGCAGGGTACAAAATTAACACACAGAAATCTGTTGCATTCCTATATACTAACATTGAACTAGTAGAAAAAGAAATCAGGAAGATAATTCCATTCACAATTGCATCAAAAAGAATAAAATACTTAGGAATAAACCTAATGAAGGAAGTGAAAGATCTATACTCTGAAAACTACAAGACACTCATGAGGGAAATTAAAGAAGATACCGATAAATGGAACTACATCCCATGCTCCTGGATAGGAAGAATTAATACTGTCAAAATAGCCATACTGCCTTATAGCAATCTACAGATTCAATGCAATCCCTATCAAAATACTAACAGCATTCTTCAACGAACTAGAACAAATAGTTCTAATATTCATATGGAACCACAAAAGACCCTGAATAGTCAAAGCAATCTTGAGAAAGAAGAATAAATCTGGGGGATTACCCTCCCCAACTTCAAGCTCTACTACAAAGCCACAGTAATTAAGACAATTTGGTACTGGCACAAGAACAGACCCATAGATCAACGGAACAGGATAGAGAGCCCAGATATAAACCCAAACATATATGGTCAATTAATATCTGATAGCAGAGCCATGGATATACAATAGGGATAAAACAGCCTCTTCAACAACTAATATTGGAAAAAATGGAGAGCTACATGTAAGAGAATGAAACTGGATTATTGCCTAACCCTATACACAAAAGTAAACTTGATATGGATCAAAGACCTGAATGTAAGTCATGAAACCATAAACTCTTAGGAGTAAACATAGGAAAAAATCTCTAGAATATAAACATGAGCAAATTTTTCCTGAACACATCTCCTCAGTAAGGGGAACTAAAGCAAAAATGAACAAATGGGACTACATCAAGCTGAAAACCTTCTGTACAGCAAAGGACACCATCAGCAGAACAAAAAGGCATCCTACAGTATGGGAGACTATATGGGAGAGTATGCAACATATACAACAGGAAAAAATCTCTAGAATATAAACATGAGCAAATTTTTCCTGAACGCATCTCCTCGGTAAGGGGAACTAAAGCAAAAATGAACAAATGGGACTACATCAAGCTGAAAACCTTCTGTACAGCAAAGGACACCATCAGCAGAACAAAAAGGCATCCTACAGTATGGGAGACTATATGGGAGAGTATGCAACATATACAACAAGGGTTTACAATGAAAATATATAAAGAACTCATATGCCTGAACACCAAAAAGCAAATAACCCGATTAAAAAATGGCTGGAGGATATGAAGACACTTTTCCAAAGAAGAAATTCAGATTGCCAACAGGCGCATGAGAAGATGTTCCATATTGCTAATTATCAGGGAAATGCAAATTAAAACCACAATGATATCACCTCACACCAGTTAGGATGGCCAACATCTAAAAGACAAGGAACAACAAATACTGGCGAGGATGTCCTATACTGCTGGTGGGAATGTAAACTAGTTCAATCATTGTGGAAAGCAATATGGAGGTTCATCAAAAAACTAAAATTAGAAATACCATTTGACCCAGGAATTCCACTCCTAGGAATTTCCCAAAGAAAACAAGTTCTCAGATTCAAAAAGACATATGCACCCCTATGTTTATTGCAGCACTATTTACAATAGCCAAGATATGGAAGCAACCTATGTGTCCATAAGTAGATGAATGGATAAAGAAGATGGGGTACATATACACAATGGAATACTATTCAGCCGTAAGAAAGAAACACATCCTACAATTTGCGACATCGATGGAGCTAGAGGGTATTATGCTCCATGAAATAAGGCAGGTAGACAAAGAAAAGTACCAAATTATTTCCTTCATTTGTGGAGTATAACAACAAAGCAAATTTGAAGGAGAAAACAGCAGTAGACTCACAGACTACAAAAAGTGACTAGTGGTTACCAAAGGGTAGGAGTGGGGGAGGGCATGTGGGGAGGTGGGGAGAAGGGGATTAAGGGATATTATAGTTAGCACACATAATATAGGCATGTCACAGGGAAGGCAATATAGCACAGAAAAGAGAAGTAATGACTCTATAGCACCTTACTATGCTGATGGACATTGATTGCAATATGGTGTGGGGGGGATTTGATAATTTGTGTGATTGCTGAAGCCACAGTGTTGCTCATGTGAAGACTTCATAAGATTGTATATCAATGATACCTTAATATAATTAATTAATTAATAATAATTTTTTTAAAGTGTCTCCGTTCTGACTAAGGTCAGTTAATGGAACACAGCAAGAATGTCTGAAGCTAAATTTATTTTTACATCCAACTTTGCATTAGAGAGAGAAAACCTCTGATATGATATACTCAAAGATAAGGACTGCCTTACCAGGTAATTTCTTTTCTAGTTGTTGCTGTTCATCTTCTAAAACTGGTTCCTCTGGTAACCTCTGATCTACCGACGCTGAGCTTATAACAGATATACCACTGCCCGATCGAACTCTTCTGCAATTGTGGAAAAAAAGAACAAAGAACCAGAGTTGAATAAAGCTGTCCAAGTAGAACTAAGCAAATTATAGAAGAAAAATTTTAAAGACTATGCCATTATCATGGAGCAAATTTCACTTACAGTGAGGGAAAGATAAAGATTTGGTCCTCTTTGTTTACAAAGTGTTTTTGAAAAATTAAAATTTGAATGTCATCAGACTCTGAGTGCCAAACCTGTTCAAATGTTTAGAACCACCTCCAAAATTAGGGCAATGCCAAAGCACTGAATTGGTGAATAATCGTGAAATGGGTAGAACAGCACCTGGGTCACAGTAAGTGTTTGCTCTTATTACCATTACCCTCTTAAGGCACAATAAATCCCTCCAAGGGAAGATCAGCAGCTCAGCTAACTGGGAGCAACTCTTTTCCCTTCACAAAGTCTCTCCATTTTACTTCTAAACAAACACACGAAATGTCTATACTTTATAGTCCTTAAAACAAATCTCTTGGTTTACTGATTAGTTTCTCTTTAAACCATTAACCTTGCTCTTTTAAACCCATCTTTTGTATCAGCTTCCAGTGTTAGGGCTCTTGTAGTGATTCGTGCAGCTGTGAGATTTTTATAACCAAGCTGCCCAGCTATGAGTTCTTTCTACAGCTAGTTTTCTCCACTTGCTCCTGTCCCAAGTATATGCTGACAGTAATGTCTCCACATTTCTCTCACTTCTATAGGGGTTTTCCCCCTCAATCTCACCTGACCTTTGAGAAATTAGAACAGAAATTCTTACATGTGTTTGTTTTGCTCTTCTTTGTGCTTGTAAGATCTCATATTTGCCTTTTAGGTGAGAGCCTTGAGGCGCAGCTATCTGGGAGGGAGGGCTGGGGATGTAGGTGAAGGATGACAGTCATGGCACATTTCACATTTCTCCCAGTTGGACCTACCATCCCAGCTGAACCTTGGTCTACTCTCTCAACATCTCCACTGAGACGGAGCTTCAGACCAGGATCATTTTCTTGGATTATATTTCTGATTATAATTTCTTCATTGCCAGCATTTTTTCTACTTACCTCTCTAATGTGTAGAATTCATAGGCAGAATCTCCTTGCTTTATTTTTCATGTACAAGTTGATACAATTCACTTTAACTGCTAAAGTTTTTGGTGAGCTTCAATTACATAGATTGGTACAAAATCTCCAATCTTTTGGCTTAACAATATAAGTTCATTAAAGAACAAAATGGCCCCAAGATTAACACAGAGCTAAGAATATTTTCTTGAATTTATGGATATTTCATTTACTTGCCAGGAATAAATATGACTCTAAGATACATAGCCAACAAAGACAAGTTTGAAATTCACATACTCAGCACACAATTTCATGTAAGAGCCAAGTGTTCCTTACCTAAAGGAAGGTGGAATGTATTCTGGAGGCAGGACAGGTGGCAGTGGTTGGCCAGACATAGCTACATCAATTAGGTGCATAGCCAGGATAAATTCTTCCGCTGTGAGCTTTCCGTCTTGATCAATGTCAGAAAGATTCCTATTCAACAAAAAGTTAATTGCAATCTAGTTTCATGAAAATGCATACTTGTTACTTTCATGAGTAATTTAAATGTTCTATTTTCTTATTCTGACTCTAGGCCAATTGAGTCTTTCTATGCCTCAGTTTGTAAGAATAGTACCTTTTATACTACTGCTGCCAAGATAAAATGAGACAATCCATATAGTTAGGATGGTAGTCAACACTGAACAAATGTTAACTATGATTATAATTATATTCCTCACAATCCTTGCAAGCCCGTTTAAAGTATATCATACATTCTATTCATCTTTAAACACTACGTTCAGCAAACTATTTGGTCAAATAATAAATATTTAAGCTTTGAAGGACATACCTATCACACTGAATTCTGTCATTGCAACAAGAAAGCAGCCATAGACAATATAAAAAGAGTGGGTGTGATTGATTTTTACAATAAAACATCATTACAAAAACAGGTGCAGGCCAGATTCTGCTCACTGGGCTTAGCTGGCCAACTTGTGATCTAGGCCTACAGGATTGGATCTTTATTGCCTTCAGCCACAGAGTGAAGGTATTTGCTTCTCCTTAATCTTAGATTTAATCACCACGATCTTTATAATCAACTTACCCTAGTACCTAATTAAACAGATTTTTCTAGCAAGCCCCAAAATGTGATTTTATTTAACAACTTCTGGACACAAAGGAGGACACAAGACACCAGACCTGTTCACTAGAATGCCAGCAAGACAGATGCTGCATTGGGAAACTGGCTTTGCTGATGTCATAAATCAACAAAGTCTTCTTAGGTCTGAAATTTTCTCAGACAGCATAAACTCTTTTTTTAAGGTATAATTTCTACACAGTAACATTCATCCTTTTTAGGGTACAGCTCTGTGAGTTTTGACAAACACGTTCACTTGTGTAACCATCACAATATACACAATAGTTTTATAACCACTCAAAATTCCCTGCTTCACAGTCAACCCCTTCCCTTGCCCCCAACTCCTGGCAACTCCACTGATCTCTTTTTTGTCTCTCTAGCTATACCTTTTCCATATGCCAGACTCCCATTTTTAAACAGAACAAAGCCACAAATGAAAACCCTGCCTACTCTGCCATGTCCTCTCCTCCTTTCCATGCCCCACCACTAGCCACTCCTAGGAAAATTCAATTAGAAGGCAGGTAGAATTCTTATTTGTTTTTTTCCCCTCATATTTGCCTAAATGATGGCTCTACACATTTAATTAAAATCTTTTTATTGTGTAAAAGGAGAATAAAATAACTAGAGTAGATGAAGCCTTCAAGTATTCTTTCAAAGAAAACAAGTTATAAATGAGAAATCCATACATTTCAATATGTTCTAGTATTATTACAACCTAATAAACTGCCAATCAATCTCTATAAATGTTAAATCTTTAGTTTATATTTCAGAGGGCCCTAGGATACTAGTATATACCCAGACTTAAAGAGGTCTGAATGGGTCATAGATACAAGATGTTTACTAATTGGTTTGTTACTATTCTATTGCAAAAGGCAGACCCCTTAAAACAAAGCAGAAGGGACCAGCTGGACGAAGGGGGCAGCACTAGAGCTCGACCAGTTCTAAGCAACCATATCAATGTGTCCTACAGCAAAAACGAACTAGCATGTAAGCAATACATATACAGTATACAAACCAGGTTTGTTTTCCAAGCAAAATCAATGGATGATGCATGCTTGAAATATACACATTTCTAAAGAAACTATTCCGGTTAACATTTCAATGTAAGGAATCCTATAGGACCTAGACAATGCTTAACGATAGCTATTAAAAATCATTACAAAATAGACAATGAGACATTTATGCACCTCCTGATGAAGGGACACAGTACCATTTCTGAGCAGTCTTGCCAAAAAAAAAAAATCACAACTGAATCTGATGAGTGGTTCCCAACCAGGGATGACTGATTTTGTATACCAAGGGTCATTTATCAATAACTGGAGTTATTTTCGATTATCACAACTGGGGATGGTGGTCATGCTACTGGCACCTAGTAGGTAGAGGCCAGAGATGCTACCAAACAACCTTCAGTGCACAGGACAGCCCCCAACAATGAAGAACTATCAGGCATATAATACCTAAAGTGCTACAGTGGAGAAACCATCCTTTAGATCTAATCACTAATTTACAGGAAATACAGGAATAAAGTAATACTACAAAGATGCAATCACCAAAATTGAGACTATAAGAAACTACAGTTGACCCTGGACAACTTGGGAGCTAGGAGCACTGAATCTCCAAGCAGTTGAAAATCTACACATAACCTTTCACTCCCCAGTAACTTGACTACTCATAACCTACTGTTGACGGGAAGCCTTAGTGATAACATAAAGTCCATTGACACATATTTTTAATGTTATATGTATTATATACTACATTCTTACAATAAAGTAAGCTACAGAAGATGTTTTCCCAAATTGCAGCAAATCTCCAAAATTTTTTCCAATGTTTATTGAAAAAAAAGTGTGTAAATGGACCCACATAGTTCAAACCCATTTTGTTCAAGGGTCAATTATCTAGGACAAATGATCTGAGTTTTTTGAGGGTGACGGAGTGGGGTGGGGGTAGAGTGGAAAATAAGACAAGGGGGAGTTTTAGGTTAAAAGAGACTTAAAAGATGTAAAAAAATGATCAACCAATTGATGCAAAGTACAGATTTACTTCGGTCCTGCTTTGAACCAACTACAAAAATGTTATGAAGCAATCTAAGGAATATGAACACTATCTGATTAACTTAATTATAAGAATAATTACTACTAAAAATTTTAAGTGGACTATTGGTATTATAGTCACATTGAAAATATCTCTTTGGAAATACAAGTGGAAATAATTTCCTGATGAAAATGATATGATGACTGCAATTCAGCTTAAAATAACTGGGAAGGAGGAGGGAAGAACCAGGACTAGCCATGAGTTGAGACTTACTTAAGTTGTGCTATGAGTTCTTGAGAATTGATTATATTCATCTGTCTTTTATATTTTTTAAAATCAAAATGGGAAAAAGTTAAGAGAGGTAATCATCACAACTCATTGAAAAATTGAGCACACTCCCTATATCTGCCCTATAAGTAATGGTATTAAAGACTCATGAAGTCACACCAATTAAAGAATTAAAGATTCTACTTTATATATAAAACAAAGAATTTTCAATTCCTTACCATATTGAAGCCAGCTGAGCCTGTGGCAAACTTGATTGCATAAGAATAGTTCTTGCCTGGGGACCTAAAGAGAAACCAGGAAAAAAAATATAAAGATGAATCAGCAAATCTTCACTGTCCAGGAAGACTGATGTTTTGCTTGTAAGTACTATGCAATCTCATGCAATCACAGAGCTTCAAACAATATTTGCTATTACCCAAGGGGTTTTTAAAAAAGAAAATCAAGCTCCAGTGAAAAAACACAAAGCAGTACATCATCTGGCACATACTCAATAAATCTTCATTAAATGGATGTTTAATGAAGACTGAGTATGTAAAAGATTAGAGTTTCAAAAATTAATGTGCCTTTTTGTCCAGATTACCATTTCTACTTGTAGCAGGCTTTTATTTGCAAAGCTGAAACTTCTCTCTAAATTCAACATATCTTCTGCCAACATCTACTACCTCCACTGTGACTACTATCAGGCAAATTCTGACAGGATTCAGAGTATCTTAGAGGAGTATGGGACCTTAGACAGAACTCTTCTAACCATTGCACGACACAGACCTTTAAAAAAAAAAAAGGGATGTAACCCCAAACTCATCCTATGAGGCCAACATCACTCTAATACCAAAACCAGGCAAAGACACCATGAAAAAAGAAAATTACAGACCAATATCCCTGATGAATATAGATGCAAAAATACTCAACAAAATATAAGCAAACCGAATTCAAACATACATCAAAAAGATCATCCATCATGATCAAGTAGGATTCATCCCAGGGATGCAAGGATGGTACAACATTAGAAAATCCATCAACATCATCCACTACATCAACAAAAAGAAGGACAAAAAACACATGATCATCTCCATAGATGCTGGAAAAGCATTTGACAAAATTCAACATCCATTCATGATAAAAACTCTCAACAAAATGGGTATAGAGGTTAAGTACCTCAACATAATAAAGGCCATATATGACAAACCCACAGCCAACATCATACTTAACAATGAGAAGCTGAAAGCTTTTCCTTTAAGATCGGGAACAAGACAAGGATGCCCACTCTCCCCACTTTTATTCAACATAGTACTGTAGGTCCAAGCCAGGGCAATCAGATAAAACAAGAAATAAAAGGCATCCAGATTGGCAAGGAAGAACTCAAACTGTCCTTGTTTGCAGATGATATGATATTGTACGTAAAAAAACCCTAAAGAACCCACTCCAAAACTATTAGATCTAATATCTGAATTCAGCAAAGTTGCAGGATACAAAATTAATACACAGAAATCTGTTGCATTCCTATACACTAATGATGAACTAGCAGAAAGAGAAATGAGGGAAACAATTCCATTCACTATTGCATCAAAAAGAATAAAATACCTAGGAATAAACCTAACCAAGGAAGTGAAAGATCTATACCCTGAAAACTATAATACACTCTTTTAAGAGAAATTAAAGAGGACACTAATAAATGGAAATTCATCCCATGCTCTTGGACAGGAAGAATTAATATTGTCAAAATGGCCATCCTGCCTAAAGCAATCTACAGATTCAATGCACTCCCTATCAAAATACCAAAAGCATTCTTCAATGAACTAGAGCAAATAGTTCTAAAATTCATACGGAACCACAAAAGACCCCGAATAGCCAAAGCAATCCTGAGAAGGAAGAATAAAGCAGGGGGGATTATGCTCCCTGACTTCAAGCTCTACTACAAAGCTACCATAATCAAGACAATTTGGAACTGGCACAAGAACAGACCCATAGACCAGTGGAATGTTGTTCAGCACAGGGAGCAGCAGCGGTTAGGAATCTCAGAATCACAAAGGTTCAGCAGAGTTAAGTGCCAGAGGACAGCAGAAAGGGTGCTGAGGCTTGGTCCTGGAACAGAATAGAGAGCCCAGATACAAACCCAAGCATATATGGTCAATTAATATACGATAAAGGAGCCATGGATATACAATGGGGAAATGACAGCCTCTTCAACAGCTGGTGTTGGAAAAACTGGACAGCTACATGTAAGAGAATGAAACTGGACTACTGTCTAGCCCCATACACAAAGGTAAACTCAAGGTGGATCAAAGACCTGAATGTAAGTCATGAAACCATAAAACTCTTAGAAAAAAACATAGGCAAAAATCTCTTGCACATAAACATGAGCGACTTCTTCATGAACATATCTCCCCGGGCAAGGGAAACAAAAGCAAAAATGAACAAGTGGGACTATATCAAGCTGAAAAGCTTCTGTACAGCAAAGGACACCATCAGTAGAACAAAAAGACATCCTACAGTATGGGAGAATATATTCATAAATGACATATCCGATAAGGGGTTGACATCCAAATTATATAAAGAGCTCATGCACCTCAACAAACAAAAAGCAAATAAGCCAATTAAAAAATGGGCAGAGGAGCTAAACAGACACTTCTCAAAGAAGAAATTCAGATGGCCAACAGGCACATGAAAAGATGCTCCACATCACTAGTCATCAGAGAAATGCAAATTAAAACCACAATGAGATATCACCTCACACAGGTTAGGATGGCTGTCATCCAAAAGACAAACAACAACAAATGTTGGCGAGGATGTGGAGAAAGGGGAAACCTCCTACACTGCTGGTGGGAATATAAATTAGTACAAACATTGTGGAAAGCAGTATGGAGGGTCCTCAAAAAACTCAAAATAGAAATACCATTTGACCCAGGAATTCCACTCCTAGGAATTTACCCTAAGAATGCAGCAGCCCAGTTTGAAAAAGACAGATGCACCCCTATGTTTACTGCAGCACTATTTACAATAGCCAAGCAATGGAAGCAACCTAAGTGTCCATCAGTAGATGAATGGATAAAGGAGATGTGGTATATATATACACAATGGAACATTATTCAGCCATAAGAAGAAAACAAATCCTACCATTTGCAACAACATGGATGGAGCTAGAGGGTATTATGCTCAGTGAAATAAGCCAGAGAAAGACAAGTACCAAGTGATTTCACTCATCTGTGGAGTATAAGAACAAAGAAAAAAACTGAAGGAACAAAACAGCAGCAGACTCACAGAACCCAAGAATGGACTAACAGTTACCAAAGGGAAAGGGACTGGGGAAGATGGGTCAGAAGGGAGGGATAAGGGGGAAAAAGGGCTATTACAATTAGCACACATAATGTAGCAGGGGTGGGGGTTGGGTAGGGGGATATGAGGAAGGCAGTATAACACTGAGAAGACAAGTAGTGATTCTATAACATCCTTCTACGGTGATGGACAGTGACTGCAATGGGGGTATGTAGTGGGGACTTGATAATAGGGGGAGTCTAGTAACCATAATGTTGCACATGTAATTGTATATTAATAATAGCAAAAATAAATAAATAAATAAATAATAAAAAAAGGGACTTGTTCAAGGTTGCACACAGAATTATTCCTGGAATTTCAACTCTGCTCTCAAAATCAGCCCTCATTTCTTAAAATATTTGTAAATACCTTCATTTCTGGCATGAAACTAGCCTTGGATAGATAAAGGCTTCCATGGGAGATTTTTGTGTGTTTAAATAAACCAGTGTTAGGGAGACAGAAACAAATTCATCCTATCCATCACTGACTCAAGCTGTGGTCCCAGGATGACTGATGGGCCAAGGAATGGAAAGCTGTAGCAATTGTGTTGGGAAGATTACTGTAAATATAGTTTTGCTTTTAGATACTTCATTTTTCAAATGGCACCTCATCCAAACACACCAGAGTGGACATGTTGTTCAGCGCAGGGAGCAGCAGCGGTTAGGAATCTCAGAATCACAAAGGTTCAGCAGAGTAAGTGCCAGAAGACAGCAGAAAGGGTGCTGAGGCTTGGTCCTGGTCCAGGCAGAACTGGCTGAGTGACTTGGGGCAGTCGGTTTCTTCACTTGTTGGACCCTAGTTTTCTCATTTCAGAGGTCCTTTCCAGATTTACAGATCTGTGATCCATTGTACAAGGAACTATAAAATGGAACCTACCATACTGCTAGCAAATAAAAAGTGCTCAATAAATGGTAGTTAATATCACGGACTATATTATTTTTATTTTTATTTATATCTAAAAGATGGAAAGAAAATCACACATGAATACGTACGTGCATATTTTTACATGTGCAGATATATACAACTTAATTTTCCAAACTGAAAATGGTCAAACAGTACCCACATCACAGAACAGCACCCCAGAAGTTCTCCTGAACTCCCTTCTAACCATCCCTCCCACCAAGTCTGGCCTAACAGAATAGTGTGTCCTCTGTCAAATTATTTGCTCAAATATTATTGTGCATAGTTGCAGAACATTAATCCCAACTGGAGTATAGTATATTATTGTGTGAGTGTCACAATTTATGTATTTATCCATCCCACTGTTGATGAGCACTGAATTAGTTTTCAGTTTGGGGCTATTACGAATAGTGAACATCCTAAATTTTAGTGAACATACATTCACTATGTATGAATGTTTATGTGAATAAATACTATGAATGTTTAGTGAGCAAATATTCCTGTTTTGTGTGTGTGTGTGTGTGTGTGTGTGTGTGTGTGTGTGTTGGGAGCACCCAAGAATAATAAGAACCTTTATTGAATTAACTTGAAAGGTTCTAAAGGTTCTATGGAATACTGGAATAAGGAATATTCACTGATCATTTCATTTAGTCTCAAACATATTTAGAATGTTGGCAACATTAAAGTGTAATTAGAATAATTTTAGTGAATACTTTTAAGTTATACTTGTAACAATTCTTCCCACTTCAGAACCATGTAAAGGAAAGTTAGGTTTCACCTACTCCCCCAAAATAAAAAGTGTAACAAAAAAAATGAAAGAACGGCCTGGCTCTGGCCATCGGGAGACATGGATTCCAGTCCTCTTACCACTCTATATTGACATGTGACCTTAGCAAAACTACTTTCACTCTCACAGAGGACTTCATCTCTGAAATGAAGGAAATAATCTGGAACAGGGATTGGCAAACCATAGCCCATAGGCCATATCCAGCCCCCCACCTGTTTTTGTAAATAAAGTTTTATTCAAACACTGCCATGCCCATTCACTTAAGCATGACATATGGCTGCTTTCATACTGTAATGGCAAAGTTGAGTAGTTGTGAGAAACTAAATGGTAAGCCTAAAATGTTTACTATTTTGCTTTTTACAGAAAAGGTTTGTTGACTACTGCATTATAAGATCACAGTTGCCTTTTGCAATTCTAATACTTGACTCTGTGTCCTAAGACAAGTCTGTGAAACATTAACATAGATCAGTAACACCTCAGATAGCTTTTAGCATAACAGAATAGCATAAAATCAAGCTCTGAGTGCACAGAACTATCTTACAGAAGCCTACAGTTGTAAAAGGTTATCAGTTTCGGAATTCTAGTTTATAAGGAAACATTATAGGGATAAACAGAAATCTGAAGTTCAAAACACTATGGACATCCATGTTTGGGTAGGGAAGCATGAATGGAAAGGACAGAGATAATTAAATGAAGTCAATGCTTTATTTCAAACAATGACTAAGACTTTAGCTTTTGTGATTAATATATGAATAACCAAATAGCATATTCACTATTTCAGAATGCAAGAAGATAATAAAATACATCTTTGAGAAGAGGGCTAGCATTAATAGGATAACCAGAATTCTTCAGCTACTTATAAAACCTTGATTAAAGGAGGGGCCCTCTCTATTTTCTAAGACTGTCTCTTTTATGAGCATACAGTAGCATATACATCAAGTTGTAAAGAAACAAGGAGGTGCCCACCTGAGCAGGTATATCAGCTAAATCAACCCAGGTTATCAATGGGGTAAACTGTTTACCAACTGCCAGATTAGCTTCACTTCCTACAAGGGACAAGCACAGAGATTCTTACTTTCTTCTGCTTAGGACCAATCAGTGGCATTCTTGATGCCCACAACATATGCTTACAGATACAGCAAGAATTTGATAGCATCCTAAAGAAGTATATGAAACTAAAACACAGTGATGATCAGGAATCCCTTTAATACCAACAGTACTAACAAAGGGCATTCAGCACACATCAGCTAAGCTACAGGTCACCTGGAATTCTTGGAATGTGTTTGGGATTCCACTCCACTCCCAAACACATGCAAATTCAAGTGAATGGAAGTGACAATATAGGGATGGCCTGGATTCTCCCCTGATATTAAAACAAATTTTCCACAACTTCTGTAGTTTTGTCACAACTCCAAGGTTGAGAACTATTAGACTAGGTTAAGAAATTAAAATTATGCATGACTTGTACAATTGCTTTTTAATTCCTTTAAAACAAGAATCCACAAAAAACAAAATCATGAAGAAAAACAAGAGATTAAGACTATTAAGTTATATATTTCACTTATGCCTCTTTACATTCTGGGACCTTTTCTCAACTTTCTTGATATTCTTCTGATCATTTAGCTGAATTGAGTAACTACTTTGGGGGTTCACGTTTCATATAATTATTTTCACAGTTGTGATCATGACAAAGATCTTCCTATTTCATCCATCTCAACATACCAGCTCTACTTCCATCAACACTCTTTTTATTCTAAAACATGCCCTACATTGATCCCTAAATAAGGGGAAAACAAACTAAATTTCTTTTACTTATTTTTATTTTCAAATTTACTGTAATAAATTGTTCTTTTGACATGACTCTACAAAGATCCAGTTTGAGAATAAAATCCCAATTAAAAAAAAGAGAGAGAATAAAATCCCCACCTTTAATTCGTGTGAGACAAAGTAGAAGTATACAAATAAACATTAGGAGAAGTTCTTTCCAGTATATTTCAAGTTTTACTTTCTGCCTCAGATATTAAAAGTTCTTAATATTCAAGTACCTGGGTCATTAGTTTTCAGATGAAGATACTGCATTTCAGTCATAAAACATACATCCTACCAAGAAAGAGAGAATTTCTATACCAATATCACTTCTGAATATTACTTTAATTAACTCACAGCCAACACCAACAACACTTTGAAGAAATGTTTTCAAATTAACTAGCAGTGTAATTTTGGGTTTGTATGGAGCACTAGTATCAAACAAATTATGTTAAATAGGAAGTAAAACAATACTATTTATTATTCCTTCAGTACCCATATAAGGTGACTGATTTCTGATGCTATGTATAAAAATGACAACTACTGTTTTAGGAGAGTGAGCACGGCATACAGAGAATTTGTGTAGACTTAAAATTTGCTGCTACAGATACAAACATAGGCTTATTTGTGCTAACTGCTGAGATCTTTCACAGACATAGGGCTCAAAATCAGATCAGAACCCTTCAAAGTCTTACCCAACTTTGACATTTGTTTGTTTTTTTTTACTGAAATATAGTTGATATACAATCTTATGTTGCTTTTAAGTATAAAACACAGTGGCTCAACAGTTTACCCATATTATTAAGTCCTCACTCCCACTAGTGCAGCTACCATCAGTCAACATTAAGAAAATGTTACAGAATCACCATTGGCTATATTTTCCATGCTGTATTACCATCCCTGTAACCATGTTTGTGAATTTTTGTGCCCATTTATCCCCCTCACCCTCCCCACCCACCTACCCCAACACCTCCCCCATGGTAACCAATGGTCATTTCTCAGTGTCTGAGTCTACTGCTATTTTGTTTTGTTTTGTTTTTAGATTCCACAAATAAGTGAAATCATATGGCATTTGTCTTTCTCTGCCTGGCTTATTTCACTGAGCATGATATCCTCTAGGTCCATCCACGTTGTCGCAAATAGCAGGATTTCCTTCTTCTTCGTGGCTGAACAATATTTCTTTGTGTATATGTACTACATCTTCTTTATCCATTCATCTATTGATGGACACTTAGGTTGCTTCCGTATCTTGGCTATTGTAAATAATGCAGCAATAAAAACAGGGGTGTATATATCTTTCTGGATAGGGATTTTGTTTCCTTTGGGTAAATTCCTAGATGTGGAATTACTGGGTCAAATGGTATTTCTACTTTTACTTTTTTGAGGAACCTCCATACTGCTTTCTACAATGGTTGAACTAATTTACATTCCCACCAGCAGTGTAGGAGGGTTCCCTTTTCTCCGCATCCTCGCCAGCATTTGTTGTTCCTAGTCTTTTCTATGTTGGCAATCCTAAGTAGTGTGAGGTGATACCATATGTGGTTTTAACTTGCATTTCCCTGATAATTAACGATGTGGAGCATCTTTTCATGTGCCTGTTGGCCATCTGAATTTCTTCTTTGGAGAAGTGTCTGTTCATATCCTCTGCCCACTTTTTATTAGGGTTATTTACTTCTTGGGTGTTAAGGCGTGTCAGTTTTTTATATATTTTGGATGTTAACCCCTTGTCAAATGTCATTTACAAATATATTCTCCCATACTGTAAGATGCCTTTTTGTTCTGCTGATGGTGTCCTCTGCTATACAGAAGCTTTTTAGCATGATGTAGTCCCATTTGTTCATTTTTTATTTTGTTTCCCTTGCCCGAGGAGATGCATTCAGGAAAAAGTTGTTCATGTTTATATTCAAGAGATTTTTGCCTACATTGTCTTCTAAGAGTTTTATGGTTTCATGACTTACATTCAGGTCTTTGATCCATTTCGAGTTTACTTTTGTGTATGGAGTTAGACAATAATCCAGTTTCATTCTCTTACATGTATCTGTCCAGTTTTGCCAACACCAGCTGTTGAAGAGGTTGTCATTTCCCCATTGAATATCCATGGCTCCTTTATCATATATTAATTGACCATATATGCTTCAGTTAATATCTGGACTCTCTATTCTGTTCCACTGGTCTATGGGTCTGTTCTTGTGCCAGTACCAAATTGTCTTGGTTACTATGGCTTTGTAGTAGAGCTTGAAGTTGGGAAGCGGGATCCCCCCTGCTTTATTCTTCCTTCTCAGGATTGCTTTGGCTATTCGGGGTCTTTTGTGGTTCCATATGAATTTTAGAACTACTTGTTCCAGTTCATTGAAGAATGCTGTTGGTATTTTGATAGGGATTGCATTGAATCTGTAGATTGCTTTAGGCAGGATGGCCATTTTGACAATATTAATTCTTCCTATCCAAGAGCATGGGATGAATTTCCATTTATTAGTGTCCTCTTTAATTTCTCTTAAGAGTGTATTATAGTTTTCAGGGTATAGATCTTTCACTTCCTTGGTTAGGTTTATTCCTAGGTATTTTATTCTTTTTGATGCAATTGTGAATGGAATTGTTTCCCTCATTTCTCTTTCTGCTAGTTCATCATTAGTGTATAGGAATGCAACAGATTTCTGTGTATTAATTTTTTATCCTGCAACTTTGCTGAATTCAGATATTAGATCTAGTAGTTTTGGAGTGGATTCTTTAGGGTTTTTTATGTACAATATCATGTCATCTGCAAACAGGGACAGTTTAAGTTCTTCCTTGACAATCTGGATGCCTTTAGGATAGCCATTTTGACAACATTTATTCTTCCTACCCATGAGCATGAGATAAATTTCTATTTATTTGTGTCTTCTTTAATTTCTCTCATCAGTGTCACATAGTTTTCAGAGTGCAAGTTTTTCACCTGCTTGGTTAGGTTCATTCCTAGGTATTTTATTTTTTGATGTAATTATAAATGGAATTGTTTGCCTGATACCTCTTTCTGCTAGTTCATTGTTAGTATACAGGAACACAACAGATTTCTGTGTACTAATTTTGTATCCTGTAACTTCACTGAATCCAGTATTACTTCTAATAGTTTTTTGGTGGAGTCATCAGGGTTTTCTATATATAGTATCATATCATCTGCAAATAGTGAGTTTTGCTTCTTCCTTACCAACATGGATGCCTTTTATCTCTTTATCTTGTCTGACTGCCATGGCTAGGACCTCCAGTACTATGTTGAATAAAAGTGGTAAGAGTAGACATCCTTGATGTTTCTGATGTTAGAGGAAAATCTTTCAGATTTTTGCCATTGAGTATATTAGCTGTGGGTTTATCATATATGGCCTTTATTATGTTGAGGTATGTATCCTCTATATCCATTTTGTTGAGAGTTTTTATTATGAATTGATGTTGAATTTTGTCATATGCTTTTTCAGCATCTATTGAGATGATCATGTGGTTTTTATTCTTCTTTCTGTTAATGGGTTGTATCATGTTGATTGATTTACAAATATTGTACCATCCTTTTATCTGTGAAATTAATCCCACTTGGTCATGATAATGATCTTTTTGATATATTTTTGAATTAAGGTTTGCTAATATTTTGTTGAGGATTTTTGCATTTATGTTCATCAGGGATGTTGGCCTATAATTTTCTTCTTTTGTGGTGTCTCTATCTGGTTTTGGTACTAGACTGATGCTGGCCTCATAGAATGAGTTTGGAAGTATTCCCTCCTCTTCTACTTTTTGGAATACTTTAAGGAAAATGAGTACTAGCTGTACTTTAAATGTTTGGTAGAATCCAGCTATGAAGCGATCTTGTCCTGGACTTTTGTTTGTTGGGAGTTTTTTGATTACCAGGTCAATTTCATTACTGGTAATTGGTCTATTCAGATTTTCTGTTTCTTCCTGGGTCAATTTTGGAAGACTGCACTTTTCTACGAATTTGTCCGTTTCTTCTAGGCTGTCCGATTTGTTGGCATATAATTTTTCATAGAATTATCTAATAATTCTTTGTATTTCTGTGGTATCCCTTGTGACTATTCCTTTTTCATTTCTGATTTTTTGTATGCTCTCTTTTTTTCTTGATAAGTCTAGCTGAGGTTTTGTCTATTTTGTTTATCTTCTCAAAGAACTAGCTCTTGGTTTCATTCATATTTTTCTACTGTATTATTCTCTATTTATTTCTGCTCTGATCTTTATTATGTCCCTCCTTTTACTCATTTTGGGCTTCATCTGTTCTGTTCTTTCTGGTTTCTTTAGTTGTGAATTTAGACTGTTTATTTGGGATTGTTCTTGTTTCTTGAGGTAGGCTTATATTGCTATGACTTTCCTCTCAGAACTGCTTTTGGAACAGTCCACAGATTTTGAACTGCTGAATTTTTGTTTTCATTTGTCTCCATGTATTGCTTGATTTCTGTTTTAATTTGCTCATTGATCCACTGATTATTGGAAGCATGTTGTTTAGCCTCCATGTGTTTAGGCTTTTGTTTCTTTAGGTAATTTATTTCTAATTTCATACCATTGTGGTCTGAGAACGTGCTTTATACAACTTCAGTCTTTTTGAATTTATTGATGCTCTTTTTGTGATCTAGTATGTGATCTATGGAGAACATTCCATGTACACTTGAGAAAAATGTGTATCTTGTTGTTTTTGCATGGAATGTTCTGTAGATGTCTGTTAAGTCCATCTGATCTAATGTATTGTTCAATGCTTCTGTTTCCTTATTTACTTTTTTGTCTGGTTGATCTATTCTTTGATTTAAGTGGTGTGTTAAAGTCCCGTAATATGAATGAGTTGCAGACTATTTCCCCCTTTAATTGTTAGTATTTGTTTTATATATTTATGTGCTCCTATATTGGGTGCATAGATGTTTATAATTGTTATACCCTCTTGTTGAACTGATCCCTTTATCCTTATGTAATGTCCTTCTTTGTCTCGTTACTTTCTTTGTTTTGAAGTCCATTTTGTCTGAAGTAAGTACTGCTTTTCTCTCACTATTATTTCTATGTACTATCTTTTTCCATCCCTTCATTTTCAGTCTGTGTATGTTTTTAGGTCTTAAATGAGTCTTGTAGGCAGCATATAGCTGGGTCTTGTTTCTTTGTCCATTCATTCTGCCACTCTATGTCTTTTGATTGGTGAATTTAGTCCATTTACATGTAAGGTAATTATTGGTAGGTATGTACTTGTTGCCATTTTATTAATTGTTTTCTGGTTGTAATTCCCCTCTGTTCCTTTCTTCCACTCTTATGTACTTCTCTTATTATTTGATGGTTTTCTTTAGTAGTGTAATTGGATTTCTTTTTTTTTTAATTTTTTTCTGTATTATAAGCTTTAAATTTTGGTTACCATAAGCTTCAAGGCTAGCTTCCTGACTATTAAGTCTAAAGTTGATGATCACTCTATTTTAAACACAATCTAAAAGTATTTCATTTTTCTTCTTCCTCCTCCATACTTTATTAAATGTCATAATCTGCATTTCCTGTGTATCCCTTGATTGATTTTATGTATGGTTAGTTTTATTACTTTTGTTTTGTTTTGTTTTAATTTTGTACTTGCTTGGTAAGTAATTGATTTACTACTACCTTTACTGTGGATTTATTTTCACTGGTGAAAACTATTTTGGTTTAAGGATATTTCCATCTACAGAAGTCCCTTTAACATATCCTGTAATGCCAGTTTAGTGGTTTTAAATTCCTTCAGCCTTTGTTTATCTCAGAAATTTTTAATCTCTCCTTCACATTTGAATGATAATCTTGCTGGGCAGAGGATTCTTGGTTAAGGTCCTTCTGTTTCAATACACTAAATATTTCATGCTGCTTCCTTCTGGCATGTAAAGTTTCTGCTCAGAAATCTGCTGACAGACTGATGCGGTTTCCCCATAAATATTTTTTTTCCCCTCTCTGGCTGCTTTCCATAACCTCTCCTTATTTTTAATCTTTGTCATTTTAATTATTATACGTCTTAGTGTTGTCTTCTTGGGGTTCCTTTTATTAGGGGCTCTCTGAACTTCCAGGACCAGGGTATCTATTTACTTCCCCAGATTGGGGACATTTTCGGCAAATATTTCTTCAAAGAGACTTTCTATTCATTGTCTCTCTTCTTGTTCTGGTACCCCTATTATGTGAATATTCTCCAATTTCATTTGGAGTTGTCACACAGCTCTCTTAGTATACTCTCATTTCTAGAGATTCTTTTTTCTCTGCATTTCTCAGCTTGTTTTCCTGTTCTCTAATTTTCATTTCATTCACTGCCTCCTCTACTTGCAGCAATCTATTATTCATTCCCATCCATTGTAAATTTCATTTGTTATTGTATTCTTCAGCTCTGAGTGGATCTTTTTCAACTCTTCTATCTCTTTATTGAAGTCTTCCCTGAGATCACCAGTACTTTTCTGCAGATCAATGAGCATACTCCCTGGTGTCTAGCCCCATTAATCACTAAAGCCTGATGCAATGTAGACTTGTGTTCCCAGAGGAGCCCTCCAGGGCAAAGCAGATCTCCATTCTGCTTCCTCCCGCTTGTGGGATGGGATGGGGCAAGACCTTGGATCCCAACTGATCTGGCTCTGCCACTTTACCCTTCTCTGTGATCTTTTTTTCTTCACCACATGTAAGTGGTCTGTTCTGCAGTCCTCAGGTCTTTTTCAGAGTTAGTTGTATTTGCTGTAGTTGCTTCCTTGGTATGTGTGAGAGTGGGGAGGAAAGAGCTTTCTTGCCAGCCTACTCTGCCATCTTTTTTTCCCTTTCTCCCCAGTCTGACATTTTAAACAGCTGAATTTTTCTTTGGGAAGTAAAAACAGCAATTGTAAGTAATAGCAAAAAAAAAGTAAGAATCAGAAATTTAAAATATTTTGTGTTACATACCAGTGCTTTCTGACCCCAGGAAATTAATTCTTTCTCCCTTCCTTTCATATTTGTTAAAGGGTAGTTAACATTTCCTTCCTTTTACACTCAATGTTCATATCATAGGTCTCTTTTTTCCTTTATTAAAATTATGCTTTTTTTAAAATATCTCTTTAGTCAATTTTAAGTGTTTAACTACTCATTAGAAAGGTTTCTGAACAGTATCTTAAAATCCTTGTTAACCTTCTCTTGTAGAAAACAGAATTTTTTTTTTAATCAATTGAGATCACTAACCTGGCCTCTTATACATGAAGAAATAAGCTCCAAATAGTTAAAGTGATCTTCAACTAGTTAGTGGCAGGGCTAAGTTCCAAACTACCCCACCAGTTACTTTTCACCCTGAAAACTGGCTTAAACACTTTGAGTAGGCAGTTTTAAGTTCATCTACAAAGTTGGACTTCAGAATTTGAACTAGGTTTTCTTTACAACAGAGTTTCTTTGCTAGAGCTCTGATTTGAATACTGATGACATTCAGTGTACAGGAGGTTCCTTGGTCTATGTTCCATTTACCAAGAAGCAATGGAGCAAAAGCCTGACGCACTAGAGAAGTAAGTGACTATGGCATTATCAGTAGATAAGAACTCAAGATTAAGAGAGACAATGAAAGCTCTGTTTAGAAAAATGCAAACAGAGAAAGACATTTGGAAAATATCTTTGGCGCAACATCTGGAAACAATTTACATTTAGAACAAAGATTGTATTTCACTAAATTAATTCTTATTTGTAAATACCTGTTAAGTGTCCACTCATAGTTTTGTCATGACTATTGAATAACTGTCTGTATTTTAGTCTGGATGACTGAGGAACAGCCCATTCTGCCACTGGAGGAACACTGTGGGGGAAAAGAGGAAGGAGAAGAAAAAGAAATAACAAATGAATGAAAGTTCTTTACAAACAAGGGAAGAACTTCTCTAGAAAAGTAGCCTTAAAATTTATTCACTTACTAATCATTACTTCTGAGTTTTCTGTAATGAGTATTTCCATCTTTTATAACATTAAAAAATAGATCATTTTTGTCTCAAAGCAGATTACTTTTCCAGAGTCAAGGATAAATACAACACAATGGCTGGTTCAAGTTATATATGCAATTTAATAATTTAAAGGTTCTAAAAAGTATGGGAAAAACTTCCTTGGAACTGAGATGATAACAATAATGTCTAGGCTTTTCTAAACTTCTAGAACAGTTCTCTTTTGGTTTAAAAAGCAATGAACAGCGAACAGATAACTTCTTCGAAAGAAGGCTCTTTAAAGTGTTTTTAAAATTTCTATATACCAAAACACAGGATGTATTCCTTATGAAGGAAAGTATCTCATTCTGGTAAGTTCAAGTTCTCACAAATGCAAGAGTTTCCCAGAGAACAGAACATTTCCAGGGTCATGGCAAATCAGCAGAGTAGTAATGGAGAGAGATCTGCTTTCTTGACTACAATCCAGTGCTGACCTGTTCTTGCCAAAATGTGCAGCAGCTCTAACCTGATGAAACCCTTCCCAGTAGTCAGTTTGGGTTGAGACCTCCTTAGATTAGTTCCAGAGTAGCCCACACAAGTACCTGATTGTCATCCATGGCTGGTTAAAAGCCTGATGTCTAAATGGGGCAATTTAAACACAATAGCTAAGCTGACAGTAAAAATGGCATTCCACTTCCAAGACAGATTATAACTAATGCCACATTTGTAATTTCCTTTTATATCAAGAAAAATGTCTGTTCCTCACATGCAAAAGCAAAAATTTAACCATAAACTAATCCTCTTTTAGTTGTCATTTATGCTATCTATGAACTTTTATTTGCAATACACAGAGCATAGGAATCATTTCCCAAACACTTGAAAAGCACATAATTAAATTCATCTTTTCAATTTTTATAAATTTCTTAAAAAACACTTACCAAAATCTATTCTGCTGTGAGTACTTCTGCAGCTCTCTCATTTTAAACTAACACTTTACTGATTCCAACTCTTGCTTATTTGTCAAGAAGCTAATTATCTTTCTCTTGCACTCTAGGAATGTAGGGTGTTACACACAGAAGTTGTCCCAGATTACACTTATCAAGTCATAGTTTTCTGCCAAACTCCTGAGAATTTAAATGGACTAAAAACTCACTAATAGGTAACCAAAACTTTAATGCCACATTACAAAAATTTGCTAGAAATTTAAATTATTGAAAAGATGACTATGTAAAAACACAGCTGTCTTAATAGCATTAATGTTTGCTGATACTGATTATTTATTCATTCTCACATCACAAATCAATTTTAAGATAGATTTCAAGAATCCTTGAGGACAGAGAAAACTCAAAACTTCAGCATGGTATAAGAGAAAGAATAAGAAAACATGGAATTTAGTGTTAAGTGATCTGAGTTTAGATCCCAGCCTTGCCTTTTAGGAAGCTGTAAACCATAGCTGAGGAATAGAACTTCTCTGGGCTTATTTCCTCACTCACACTTCTGAGACGGCATCTACTGCAGAGGTGGGTGTGGGGGTTGAATGGAATTCATGATGTGTCTGCCAAGTGGATGCTCAATAAATGTTACTGACTCTTAGGAGTAAAACTTTAATTAAGTGGAACACAAATATCTGTATCCACAATTAACTGAAGTTTTTAGAGCCAGCTTCCATGGCTAAGAACACATGCTTTAAAATCAGAACTCAGTTCAATTCTTAGCTCTATCACTTCTGAGTTATGTTATCTTATCCAAATTATTTAATATCTCTGAGCTTCTTCCTCATCTACAACATAAAGAAAATAACAGTCATCTTATGGGAAAGAAGGTGAGCATTAAATGAGCTAATATGCATAAAGCATTTGGCATAGTGCTTCTCAGTACACGAATTTTTTTAAATCATTTTTTAAGATTATGCATTACTGAATTATATTCAACCTGCTTTTCTCTTTAAAGTGGGAAAATGACTTGATTCACTTAGGAGAGATTTATGAGTGTGAAACAGGAAAAGATGGAATAATTTTTATTTAAATCCCCTTTTCACTCCAAAAATTTTGAGATGGCTTACAAAGATACTTATTTTTTATTTTAGTGCAGCAGTATGCAATGGAAATAATTAGAGGTAAAAGAAAAAGATTAAAGATAATATGAAACCAAGATTGGCCAAAATACACACAACAGGTCATATAAGCTTTGCCAAAATGGAGCAAGATATTTGATTTATAAATAACAACTGCCCATTCCCATCTGAATAATTCATTTCACACAAATTGGTTTTAAAAAAGGTTTTAATAACAACCCACAGATTCCATGAGATTGATACAGAATTAAAAATAATGCCAATTATGTCTCTAATCTTCATGTAAATTCCTTATACATAAATATTTAAATAATTAATACAAAATTGTTCATTTTGCCCTACTATCTGGAGTTCTGTTATTGTTAAATATTTGCTACTACCTGTTATCCTTGTGAAGAACATGCAAAGCCTTTAAAGGAAATGTCATGTTCTTTATTTGTGATCTCTACAACAAATAACAAAACTAGTATAGCATGATCCAGAATTAAGAAGATTATTTGCAGTCTACAGAATAAAAGATAAATAAAGGATATAGCTAATTCATTTTCAATTTTATGAGCTAATTGGATTATGGCTTTAACCAAACTACTCATTTAAAAACAAGCACACTTACCTAGCCACGTCAAATGATTGTGCCTTCTGTAATTTAGTGTTTAATTGTGACCCTGGACCAGATCTACTAAAGGAAGAACTCTTTGGCAATGTGGCTGCTGTAAAAATAAATACATGTTGAATAATTTTAATTCTACAAAGACAAGAAACTTTTCCCTACTTATGATAATTTAAATGCACAGTCATCAAAAATCTGGGGCAGAAATTATTCCTCCCTACCACCGTGGACTCAAAAGGAGTTAATCCCTCCTTGCTCCCTGCCCTCTTGCCAAAATTGCTTCTAAATTTACTCATTCCTACTGAAAATCACCTTACTATGCTGTAATGTTTACATCCATAAATTTTTTTCTTCATTCAACACCCAGTATTTTATAGGATCTGTTCCAATAGTTAAAGAAATAACAGCTTATATATGCAGATGGCATTTCCTCAACCGCAATGAAGGAGGTGAAGTATTAGTACCAGATGGAAAAGCCAAGAAGTCACAGACCTGCAGTTTTGGCCAGACAACATGTGATGCTAGGGAGGGCTGGCTTTTGTGTCTGATTCTCATTCAGGCTGGTCAGCTGTGTGTCGGGAAAAAAACTCTCTTAGCCACATTCCCCTCATCCTTGCCTACTGTCTTGCAATATTTGCCATTAGACGTAAAAGAAAACAAGACAGAGTGGTGGATTCACTGATATTACTGGAAAAGCAATTGCAACAATTTTCTGGGCTGCCATCACCCCTGCAGTTATGGTCACATGTGACAAGAAAATCTGACAAAAAAAGATTCTTTGGCTATAACTTAGAGACACATCCTAACAAATGTAATAAATCTAGGCAGCTAGGCACAGAAATAATGATTCAAATAAAATGCTAAAACCCATGCTGTCATCACTATTCAATTTACTCAGACATATCCAAAGAACTTTAAAAAAATACTTTCCATATGTATTTGAATGTATTTGATATCAATTCATTAACATTTATTACAGTAAAGCTATCTACATCTAGTTTATGTTTCTCCTAAAGGGAAAAAGACTTTGAATAAAGTCTCAATATGAAATGAACTAAACCAGAAACTTTTAATCCTTTCCTTCAATTAAGCCAGCATGTAATACTACAACCTTAATATATGGAGTCATTTAATACACTCCCTTCCCTTCTTCATAGACTCTCTTCATTCTGATTCATTCCATCTCCTCGGGAAAAAAAAAAAGTAATGTTCTTTTCTTTTCCCCCACATAAATCTATTCCTAAGGATTGGCATTAACAATGCATATCAGCTGAAGAAAAGTGCCAAATACAAATGTTCCAAATGCTGTTCAAATTTCAGTTGCTCTTGTCAAACCCTTATAGGAAATTATGCTCTTGGTTTTAGCTGTTGAGTTCACCTTTGGCCCACTGTGGTGCTCAGCGATCCACTCCATTCTCCTTCCCCTCTCTCCAGCCTAGCATATCCCATTTAATGTGTTCAAGAAAATGAGAAATTAAATTTTAAAAATGAAGATTTTTCCTCTGGAGTAAAATACAATTTAAATATAATCAGAAAGAAAAGACAGAAGATTTAACAAGAAAAAAGAATAAAATGCAAGTTGTAAAAATTCAGTTTATGGATTCACCAGGCACATACCAGGATGAGCAAAGGCAGGCAGAGGCTGGATGACAGAGGGAGCCCCATTAGCCAGAGGAGGCACTGCTGCTGCAGGAACAGGAGATACTAGAGGTGGAGACATTCCGACAACTGGAATGGATCCCATTGGCACTGGAGCAACAGCTGTAAGCGGGGACATGCTGGCAATACCTCCAATACCTAGCAAGGAAAAAATCCCAAATTCACATGGAACCACATGTCAACATTCAATGATAAGTAATCCAGGATTGTTTGAAGAAGAAACTCACTTTCCAGCTGTAATATATTCCCATGGAATATATTAAAATATGGATTCAGAGTAATCATTTTGAAAAGCACTAAAAATTGTGTCAAGGATCCAGTGACTGCAATAGAGAGGGTGAGGACTTGACAATATATGGATGAATGTTGAAACCACTGTGTTCTTTATGTGAAACCATCATAAGATTGTGTATCAATGATATTTTAATTAAAAAATAATAATTACGTTAAGGATCACATCAAAAGGGCTCAAGACCAAACTTACAGAGGGATCTACTGGCCAAAGTTGAAGATTAACGAGAATAATAGCTGCAATGGCCTGAAAGCCAACAAAGAAAATGAAAGTCCTGAATTCATAATATTTAAAACCAAATAAACAAAAAAAATCAAACATCTATCCTGTCTTTCCTTTACATACTAAGCCTCAGAGTAATCACACATTTGATGGGGAAGTTTCTCTTTAGAGAAGTATTTTAACCAAAAGATGAAGAAATGGTAGAACTAAAACAAATGTTTCTTCTTCGTTTCTCTGTCTCAACTTGTGATAATGTCAAATAAGAAGAAATATGTATCTGGTCTTCATCCCTGGTTCCTGGATCCTGGCAGAACTCTTAAAGTTCTTGTAACTTCCTGATGTATAGGAACACCTTTTGTTACAGTATTTGGTCTTGGTCCCTGGTTCCTGACAAAAGAGCTCCTAAGACCCTTGGACTCTCTGCAGTGGTGAGTGTCTTTCTGTTTTTCAAATGTGACTGGTGGTGGGGACCTCTAAATAGCTGCAGGATGAGAGTTGGTTATAGGAAAGACCAAGGTTCGACTAGAGGGCTTAAAATCTTAAGTCCTACTGACCGTCCTCCCCCACCTCCACACAGACCTCCGGGGGACAAGCTGGAGATCGAGTTAATCAATGTTTTAATCAACCATACCTAGTAATGAAATCTCCATAAAACTCTTATACTACATACAGAGTTTGCAGAGCTTCCAGGCTGGTGAACACAGCCATGTGTCGGGAGGGTGGTGCACCGAACTCCACAGTAACAGAAGCTCCTGCACACAGGACCCTTTCTAGACTCACCCTATATACCTCTTCATCTGCCTATTCATCTGTATCCTTTGTAATATCCCTTATAACAAACTGGTAAACATAAGTAAATGTTTCCCTGAATTTTGAAAGCTATTCTAGCAAATTATAGAAAGGAAGAAAAGGGTTATGTGGGAACCTCTGACTTGGTAGTCAAGCTAGAGAGAAGTATGGGCACCCTGGGGACATATCACTTTAACTCGAGTTTGAAGTGAGGGCAGTCTTTTGGAAATGAGCCCTTAGGCCTGTGGGATCATGACACTAACTTCAGCAGCTGGTACTGAAACTGAACTTAATTGTAAGACACTAAATCAGTGTCTGGATAGTCGGAAAATGGTTGTTGTTTTACTGGACACAAAATTCTTGGCTCGGTCTCATTCTTTATTGAGAATCCTAAATATGTTGTTCCTTTTTTTTTATTTTTGGCACAAAGCTCTGCTATAGAAAAGTCTGAAGATATTCTCATTTTCTAAGTCGCTTTCTTTTCTGTGTGAAAACTAATTAAGGGAAACCTCATTGACATGGCGTTGGGAGGCCTGCAGAAGCTCTCAGGCCCACCACTCCTTGTAAATCTCAGATCCCACAGGAAGAGACAGGTACCACGCTGTTTCAGCCACTTCACCACCCAGCAGGAAGAAGGCGGCTTCCACCTCCCGCCTCCCCTACAGCCCAGACAATGAGAGACGGTCACCACTCAGCCAATAAGCCACGATACATGGGACTTCCAGTTTCCTCCAGTGGGCTTTTTGCTTAGAGCAGGTCTCCCAGCTGGGCATTTTCCTCTATAAAAGAGGAAATTTCTTCTCCTTTGTTCTCTGGACATACCTATGGTCCTGCTGTAGCCTGCATATCCCAGATTGCAATTCTCTGCTATTCCCAAATAAATCCGTTTTTTGCTGGTAAAATAACTGGCCGTTTTAAGTTCAACATCTACATGCCCAAATAGTTTTTGTTTTATTAGAATATTTCTTAGTTTGGGTCACTCCAGGTCAATGTTCTTGGCACACGATATCCTCTTTCAAATACAGTTTCAAATGTTTTATTTCAAGAGTGTTGTCTCAAGACTAGTTTTTAGCTACTCCCTTGCTTTCTTTGGTTTTCTCCTTCAGGAACTCTAATCACATAATCAATTTTCTTTGCCTTCAGTTTTTGTCACTTTTTCTCAAGCCCTTTTTATCTCTTTTCTCACTTCCTTTGAAACTTGCGATCATTCTTTTTACCTTCTATTCTCTTTAGACAGTATTTCTCAGGTTGCTTCTAGTTTAGTCTTCATTTCTGAAATGACTTTTTATTTCTCATTTTTCCATGAATTCTGTCACCTTATTTCTAAGTTTAAAAAATCCCAATATATGTTGGTCTTTCATGACTTGTGTCATTTTCGAGTGTTTTTTAGCTTGTTTTGAACTAGGTTACTGGTGTGCTGTCGTTAGCCATAGGGGTGGTAGTCAACTCTTTATTCTCTTTTTTCCAGTAACAACTTTGTGTGAGAAGCCTTACTTTCTGGGATTTCCAGTCTCCGTTCTCCTCCCTCATGCTGGTCTGGCCATTCTCCTTCTCTTGTCTTTGTGTCACCTCCCTGCTCAATTTGATTCTACTCCCAGTCATTTTTCCTCAGTATGGGTTCCTGTCCCAAGACGGAACCTTGTTGGGTCAGTTTTGAGAGTTCATGTAGACCACACTGCACTTAAACTCTGCCCTCTCCCAAGCCTCCGATCAGGCTTTTGCCCCTACCACTCCAGCAAAACTGCCTGTCAGGGTTATGCACAAACTCACTTTGCCAAATCCAATCACTTTTCTGACCTATTCTTAATCTTTCAGAAGCAACTCAAACCATGGAGCACTTCCTCCTTGAAAAGCATTTGTCCTAACTAGCTAATTATTACCAACCACCTCCTACTTCGCTGTGTCTGGCTTCTTCCCTTTCATTAGACCTTTAAATGTCACAGCATGCCAAGGCTTGATCCTGGGTCATCTGCCTACTCTGTCTCCCTAAGATAACTTACTCAGTCCCAGGGCTTTCAGTGCCATCCATACACAGACAACCAGGTGGATGGCTCCCTCCTCCGAGTTCCAGACAGATGGATTCATCTGCCTCTTTAACATCTCAACTTGGAAATCTACTAGGCCCCAAACTCAACTTGACCAAAATTGATGTACATGCCCTCCAAATGATCAGATATAATGATTCTAATCCTACCCTCTCTTCCACATTGATTATCACCATCCGGATCTAAATCACCATTATCTCTTGCCCATGCCAAAAGCCTCCCTACAGATTTCCTGGATTCTACTCTTGTCCCCCTTCAATCCAGTCTTCAGATAACCCGACTATTGTTTCTAAGTATCTATCAACCATGTACTCCCCTGCTTAAATGCTCTCTGTAGCTTTCAACTGCACTTAAAAAAAGAAATGCTAATTCTTTAGTGGTTTTATAGGCCCTCAGCCATTTGGCTCCTGCCATGCCTCCCTGACCTGAAGGCGGCCAATGCTTCAGCTACAATGCTCTCATTCTGTTCCTCACACACACCAAGCTTGCTTTTGCATTTGGACCTTGGCAACTGGTGCTGCTTTTGCCCAGAAGGCTTCTGCCTTAGGTCATCACATGGCTCTCCTAAGTCAGCTCAAAAGTCAACTCTCCCCACAGAATTCCTCCCCAGCCTGTCCCATTTCAATCATCACCCTGTTTTACAGAATTTATTGCACTTATCTTGCCATTATTTACCTATTTGCTTGCTTCCCCCAATTTAACAAGAAGTTTCATTGCAGCAGGAGCCATGATATCTTGGCCCACCACCACGTTCCCATCAACTGGGACAGACAGTAGGGGTTTAAAAATAACAGCTTCATCCAAAAAAACCATGGACTCCGGGGAAAAAAGAAAATCGAACAGAACACAAATAAATTCCCTTGGGATAGTTGGCTCCAGAGTAAAATAATTACGGTGTGTGCAAATTCGCTGAAGGAAGACAGTACCAGCACACTCAGAACCTGTCTGAATACAGCTGGGTGGCTGTAAACAAGTCACAATATCACTGCACCCTGTATCCCTCTTCTCAACAAAGGGGAGTTGAACACAGTGACTGCTCGACCCTCAGCCAGCCTTATTTTCACAGTGTGTTCACATGTGCTTTAACTCATGCAGACAACAAACTCTGGAAGAGTGCCACTCCATGTCACCCAAATGGTTTGGTGACAGTGAAGGTGGAGAGAGAGAAGGTAATAAGGAAACCAGCAGCCCTTAGAAAAGTGCATATTTGGACAAATTCTCCCTCCCTTTTTAGAAATTTGGACTTTAATCATTCAACTTCTTGGAATCTCAGTTCTCTAATTTATGCAACAGGGCTAATGATTTCTACATACTTTTAGGGTTACTGTTGTGGCCAAATAAAATGCTGTATGTGAAGGCACACTGTATAGGGCTAGGAAATGCATGACCAGATAATTTTTAATATTAATTAGAAAATAATGATTACAGTAAATTATTTTGTTCTCAAGTAGAGAGAAGGGTAAAAAAAAAATTACCTTGGTTAATCTGAGAGGTAGAACTAGAAATACTAACAAAGGACAGATTTGAGTCAACTTGGGCAAGCTTAATTAGGACCATGTACTTTTAACTTCTCTTATGTACTGATGGTCCTTATGATTTCTCTCATGAAAATAGTTTACTGAGAATGTTGCTGAGGAAAAGGGGAAGGAAGGCAGTGGAGAAGCCCCAGAGGAGCTGAGGACTCACTGGCAAAAGGTCAGATCAGAGATCCCAGGTTCCCTTAGAGGCAGAGGCAGGTCACATAAGTGACGGTAAAAACCTCTGGGTAGTGAGGCCACAACCTCCTGAAAATAAATGAGTCCTACAGCACAAGGGAATAAGAGAAGACATATTAAATGTTACAGGAAGATTTACTGACACTCAGGTTTGAGGGGAAAAGAGGAAATGGGATGCCTCTGGTTATTTGACCCTCTCTCCACTCTGAGGTTTCTTCTTGCAGCACCAGAAGGGAAGCCAAAAGAAAATCAAACACCCTTTAGCTGTTTTCACACATGGGTCCTGACCAGAAGTTGGTCACAGGGACCTTCGGAGCAACTTCCACTTAAATCAGCTGGTTAACTAAGGGCTAAGTACTGGGAACACACAATGGACACGACCAGCAAGGGCCCTGGTCACTTGGAGCCTATGGCACTGTCTCTTTCTACCCTTTGCTCATACAGACTTCTGGTTTTTCCTTTTCTTGGATCACTATCATATTTGCCTAACCCAAAATCTGTACTTTCCCCCTTATAAAAACCAGTGTGTGTAAGAAGTGACTAGTGGTTACCACCAGGGAGGAGCTAGAGTGGGTGGATGGGGAGGGTGAGGGGGAAAAGGGGCCCCAAATTCTCCATCATAATATAAGTTGGTCATGGGGATAGCAGTACAGCATGGAGAATATAGTCAATGATTCTATAACATCTTTCTATGCTGACAGTAACCGCACTAGCAGGGGTGAGGATTTAATAATATGGTAACTGTTGAACCACTGTGCTGTACATCTGAAACCAATATAAGATCGTATAGCAACAATATTTCAATTAAAAAAAAAGTGTGTGGCTAAACCTCACCAAAAGAAAGGCAATGTACAGTCTGTTTGTTTTTACAGTAAATCTATAAAGTAAAACTATAGCATTTATTTATCTCAGCTTATCATTAGTTGTATCAGAGACAACTGAATTGTTGGTCCACTCCCAAGTCTACTTCACTTTATCACCTGTCATCAGATATATCAGAATGACAAAGGGAAAGAAACTCTATCCACAATTTTTTTCTAATTTAAACTGTCCCATGAATCATATGTTATATCTGATTACTGTAATCTTGAAATCAACCTAAATAATGAAAATCTAGGGTTAGAACAGAAAAGAAATCAGAAGTGTTGGTGATCTTAAGTCAATTAAGTAACAATTTTTAAGAAACATACCTGGCTAGAAGATAACTTTATGGAATTATGGGTTCAATTGAGATAACAATGTTTATTTTTCCTGGTTCATTTGTGTTTGAAGGAAGAGTTTAAATGTATTTCTAGATACCATAATCCAAAGGAGCTGTTTATGCACAAGGGAAAATAAAGATGTTACGGCAACAGAAAACCAAAAGGAAGTATGTGACAGCATGAAGAGTCAAGAATCCAGTAAGAGTAGGAAAAAGACAGAGGCTGCAGCAGCAGGCTGCAGGTTTGCCTTTCCTCCTGACAGTCTGCACCTTTGCTCTCATTTCGGTGGCTTGCATCCTAGGGTTGGAATGTGAACATGCAAGCGCCTTCTCCACCACATTATTTTCCTGCATAGGGCCATCATTTTTCAGACAGACCACCCCCCTAGAATTTCACAATACTATTAACTGAGAGGGGATAAAAAGGGAAATATTTATTTTTAAAATATACAATGAAATATAGGAACCAATTATTTTTCAGACTTACCAAATGCTGGTGCACCAGAAATAGCCACTGGTTGCTGTTTCATGACCGGGGGAAGTGCAGAGGGGAGCTGATATCCTTGTAGCTTCAGCTTGATAAGTTTCATAGCTATGGAAAACTCCACTTGATCCATTCTCCCATCATTATTCATGTCAGCTAGGGCCCTGCAAACCACATCAGGGACTTAGAATGACTATGACAAGAAAAGAACATTTCCTAAACCACCACTCCCACCCACACAAACACAAAACAATCAGCTCCCTTCATCCTAGGGAGAACAAAACGGAAATAAAGCAAAACAAAACAAAACTTGTTTACCAAGCCATAGGGAGTAACCTGGAAATACTAACAAGTTTCATATAAATATAAAATGGCTTATATTTTGTTATTCTTTACAATATGATACATGAGGTAATTGTCAGCCTAAATGTCAGGATATGTACCTTGGAGATCAAATTAGGTTTCTTTCTGAAGTGATGAAAATGTTCTAAAATTGGATAGTGGCAATGGTTGCACAACTCTGTGAACAGACTAAAAACCAATGATTTATATACTTTAAAAGGGTGAATTTTATTATGGGAAGTATGCCACAATAAAGATGTTAGGGGGAAAAAAGTATTTAGGAACAGAAAGCTTATTTCTAGAGATAGTGACTAGATTGCACCAACCCTCCGTGGGGTTCTACAAACCTCACCATGGAGACATGACATGCTGAGCTACCACTCTACTATACTGCTAAAGCTGTGAAAAGCAACTGAGCTTACAAATGTGCTTACTATTTGAAAATGGAACACAAAACTAAATGGTCAAGTGTAAATCGCAATGAGCTGTTAGATACAGTCTCTCAAAGAGTAAGCAGAAGAAAAAACTTTGTACTTGTAACTGGAAACTATGTTATGCAAACCAAAACTGTGCATATCCATGACTCCACCTCTTCATGAAAACTGTTCATTCAGATTTCATTTCTTTTTAGATAGAGGATCTTTTAAACCTAGCTTAAGAAAAATTTTATTTGAAATATCAAATGATAAGACCAGCTACTCCAATTAAAATGCCATGATTCAGTCTTTTAGAGAAGCCACATCTAGGTAGTGTCCAAAAGAGAAAATTAAGTTTCACAGAAAAGAATCCTATATTGCTGGAGTTAACTCAAAGAAGGAAGACATGAAACACAATAAAATGCATGACATATGACAAAGATTAAAAATCTCTAAAAACATTAAAAAATTATAGATGTCAACACCATTCTTTTGGGAAAAAAAAAATCATAAAATGGAAAATGGAACCCCCACAACTTCAGGAGCCTCCTTTTTGCCTCAGATAAGAAAGAGCACCCAGCTCCTCCTAAAGCCAGTGATCCCCAGTAAACCACACCAGTGGAATCTGAGTTTCCCTCACTACAAGTGAGCTCTAACATTGCTTTCCGTGTTTCTTGGTATTTGTACATGAATTGCTCATTCACATCCTTTGCCAAGCTTTCTGATGGATTGCATGTCTTTTTTATGTCAGTTTACAAGAGCTCATTGTATAATACATATTAACTTTCTCCATCAATTATTTTTTTAAACTCTCTGTTCCTTTGTGTATATCTTTACCGTAAGAAATTCTACATTTTTATACTGTATGATTTCACTTATATGTGGAATCTAAAAAACAAAACAACAACCAAGCAAAACCGAAACAGACTTATAAGCACAGAGAACAAAAGGGTAGTTGCCAGAGGGGAGAGGAGTGAAGGGATGGGTGAACTAGGTGAAGGAGATAAGGAGGCACAAACTTACAGTTATAAAATAAATAAGTCCTGTGGATGTAGAGTACAGCATAGGGAATACAGTCAATAATATAACTTTGTATGGTGACAGATGGTAACTAGACTTCTTGTGGTGAGTGTTTATAAGGTATATAAATGTGGAATCACTATGTTGTACCCCTGAAACTAATATTGCATGTCAACTAAACTTCAATTTTTAAAAAATTCTGTATTTTTTATAAATAAAAATATTAATTTTCCCACAGAAGTATGTTTTCAGTCCTTTATTCTCTAAGATTATTTTTATTACATTTCATCCTTTAACCTAACTGAAACTGTGTGTGTATGTTATCCCCAGGTTTAACCATGTACCTTCCAGATGTATACCTAGCTTTCCCAGCAATATTTATTAACAAACCCATCCTCTTCTCACTGAAGTAAAAAAAATTTTGCCGTTCCTTAAATGTTAATATGAAGTGAGACCTATTTCGGGGTTATCTATTCTGACTGAACGATTCCCAGGTTGATAGGACGATGATCTGATCAAACTGGCTCTATGGTGTATGTTTTTGATACTATAAATAAAAAAAATTTTTTTAACTTTTTTTAAAACTTTGGCTATTTATGGATGTTTGCTTTTCCCTACGAACTTTAAGATCATTTATCAATTCTACAAACAACCCTATTGGGATCCTAGCTGAAACTGCATTAGATATATTAATTTTGGCAAATCAACATATTTATGATAGTTTGTCCAGCAGAGAAAATCATGTTTTTCCATTTGTTTAGCTCTATTAATATTTCTTTTAATAAATTACATCAATTTCTTCATATAAGCAATTACTTTTCTAGCTAAATGTATTCTTAGGAATTTAATCATTTTTGACACTATTTTCAATGGAACATTTCTCCCCCATTTCCATATTTAGGTGCTTATTTCAAGCATAGAAAAAAAATTGCTTTTAATAATTTATACTGTATTTAGCTATTTTACCAAACTTCTATGAATCTTATTTTTGTAAGCTAAAATCTCTTGGATTTGTTAGGTATACAATCATACAACTAGCAAAAATGATAGTTAACTTTTACTTCTAATATTTATACCAGACCTCCATTTTATTAGTCTTACCACCTCTAAGATATTCTTAGAGCATCCTTGTGTGAGCATTCCTACTTAATTCTGAATATAAATGAAATGGCTGCATTGTTTCATTGTTTAGATTATTTGGTAGTGATTTTTAGAAAGCAGTCACATATTTTAAAAGTCCCCTTTTCTACTTATTAGAAATTATTACTAATATCTTTTTATCAAATGTCTATTCAGCATCTGCTGATCAAATTACGCATTTTCTTTTTCCTTTTATCTGCTGACATAATAATGTTGAGAGAATTTGATTCTGACCAACCCTGCCATAAACTCAAGTTGGTCATGGTTCTCATTTATTGTTGGAATCCTACTTGCTAAGATTTTGTACACCTATGTTTGTAATTGAGACTGGTCTCTGGTTGTTTTATTTTTATAGTATCTTTCAGGTTTTATAAAGGAAATTAAATGAAATGGTGAACTTTCCTTCTTTTACTAAGTTTTTCTAAAAAAGTATTCAGCTAATCCAAACAGTTTTGAGGGAAAAAAAGTTTCACCCAGCAATTCTACTCCTAGGAATTTAAAGATACAATCCAAGAATATAAATCATATATATGCTTTAGCTCATTCACTGCTGCATTATTTCTAATTGCAAAATATAGGAAATAACTGAAATGCACATGCAGGAGACTGTTGAATAAACTATGGTCTATCTTCCACAATGAGTATGCAATGGTAAAAAAAAAAAAGAGACAGAAAGATCTCTATGGAATGACATGAGTGATTTCCAGGATGTGTTGTTAAGTGAGAAATGCAAAGAACAAAAGAACATTTATAGGAAGTTACCTTTAAACTAAGAAAGAAGAGGAAATAATGAAAACAGGTGGGAACAGGAATGAAGGGAAGGAAAGGGAGTGACACTTTTCTGAGCCCACTTTTCTGTGTAGTTTGGGCTTTTTGGAACCTTGTTATATGTTATATATTCAAAAAATAAAATTAAGCCCACAAAGAGATGAGATACCTAAACTGAATAAAAACAAAAACAAAGAAACCTAATAGTAGTTTAAATAAATAACAAACCCTCATAGGAGGATAGAAAAAACTAATCCAACTGACTCTGAACACAGAACTCATATATCCTCAGTCTATAAATAAAATGAACTATGAAGCAACCTTGACCTCCCCTGAGTAGGTTTGGTGTTTGTAGTGGGTATGAGGGCAGCAATTCTGAAACCCTTCTGTCTGGACTATAGGATGAAGGGAAAAGACCATCCTCCTCTCGCCCCACTTGATTCACTGCCCCAAGCTGAAGCCTATCAACTTCCTCAGGAGCCTATCTCACCCACAGAGGTTTGTCACAGGCTGTTCATCTCCACTGTGCAGATGAATCGTCTTGGTGTTCATTCATTGTTTGTTTATTCACCCAATAAATATTTTTTGAAGAAAGACACCTGTAAGATCCAGGCCCTATCGAGGAATTGGGGTTACAACTATAAAAAGACAGACAAGGGTCCTGTCCTCCCAGAGCTTCTCTTTTAGTACAGGCAGACATTAAAGAAGAAAACATGGTGGATTATTCCACATGATGATAACTGTTATGAGGAAATAAAACACGGTAATGGGAGAAAGAGAGGATGGAGGTAAGGGGCAGGAGGGCAGAGAGAATTACTTTAGCTGAGTGGGCAGGAAGCACTTCCCTGGGGAGGTAACATGAACTGAAACCCAGGGGTAAGCAGGCAGCTCTGTGAGGACCCAGAAGAACTGCATGAAGGATGAGGAAACACCAAGTGCAGTGACCCTGGGGCAAGAAGCAGCCTCGCCCCTTTAAATAATAGAAAGGTCAGTGAAACTGGACTGCAAAAAATGAGGAAGAGACTGTGCAAAACAGGAGAAGATGAAAACAGCTGGATCCGGATCAAAAGCCTTGTGGCCTTGGTACTGACTTTGGATTTTCTTCTCAGTAGAGAGTTTTAAGTGGGCTTATTTTTTTACAAAGATTATTTGGGTGCTATTCAGAGGCAGGTGCAAAAGAGATACCGCAAGCAGAATAGCTCGAACACTGAACCCAGGGTAGTTGACAAGTAAGAGTGACAAAAATGGAGACAGAAAGAAATGGCCAGATGGGAGATAAAGTCTGTAAATGGAGTCAAAAGTATGTGCCAATGGTTGGATGCAGAGGGAGAGGAAAAAAAGAACCAAGCATGGCCCCCAGCAGCTGGATGGATGCTCAGTGCCTTGTATGAGCTGAGACAATGAAGACACAGGAAGGAGAGCGAAGAGAGGGGAGCCACAGGCCAGCATGACTTTTTTTTTTATTAAATGGGTTTTGCAAATTGATCTTTTGGGGGGCTGAAAGCTCTTCTGACATAGTTAGAGATATCCTAAGACAGTATATGTTACAAAACTGCCCTGCCCGCAAGGCCCATTTTTGAACCCAACCACCAGGCTGTTCTCATTTTTGCCTTTATGTCTCCAGCTCCTGTCTTCTCTCTCGGGGCCCATTTCCAGGTGGTGCTCCCTCCCTTCCCTTCACTTCTCTCCTGAGAAGCTTCTCATCTCCACTCTGTGGGCCCTACTGCCTGGGACTCCAAAGCCCCCACTTAACCTCTTTTTCTTTCCTGGACCTTCCAGGTTCTTGCCATTCCCTGCTGCTTTCTGCTTCTCCCTCTCCACGCCAGGCCAAGGTCGGACAATTCTGAGCACTTAAGTTGCCAAAGGGATATAGGATATTTGCCAGTTCCTTATTAGTAAGACAATTTCTAGGAAGACATATCATCTTTGGCCTCTGTTATAATTTGGCATTACACACACTGACTTGACTCCCATCCTCTGAGAATTCAGGTTTTCTTGTATTCTTAAATGGAAATCAGATTGGCTAGATAGGTAGCCCCAGAGTATTAGAAGGTTACAGTTCAGAAGTTCACAAGTTAGTTAACTGGAATATAGTTTCACATGGAACAAAAATTATAAAAGTTTCTAACATATACTGCCAACAGTCAACATCACTTACATACTTGGACTGAGGTCCAGAGCAAAGAAAGTAAGACCCAGAGAGATAGGGACCAGAAATAGTTCCTAATTCTCAACCAAAATTTTCTTCTTCCCCAGATAACTGACACAGGGACTGCCGAAAACCTCAGACTCAAAACCACTCCTCTTTCTACTAAAAGCAGCGTGGGCCTTCCCTGGGACCCCATCTGAAAAACCACATGAGAACTCAAGAGTAGCATGAAGAACCAGGAGGGAAAATTATCATGTTAGGTCAGCTGTTATTATTTATAAATTTAAAAACCTAAATTTATGAAGAGGCCAATAATTGCTCAGGGTTACAAAGTTAATAAGTACCAGAGCTAGTGCTGAAAGACAGGTCTTAGTCATCTTTGCACTACATTGTTCCACCATTTTAGCAGGACACCTGTGGTTCATGGAATTTACTATTACTTTTCAAAGATACTTCTTTTAGGAAAAGATACTTAGAGGTGTGGTCCCCCTGGCCCCCCACCCAAGGCTGCCAATTCATCATCTTTCCTACTAATAAAATTTTTCACAAATAAAATTAAATAAATAATTTATTTAATTATTATTTATAAATAAATAATATAATAATTTATTATAAATTAAATAATAGAAGTAAATTGGAAAATGATCTTGATACACTTAGTTAAAAAGAGTTTGGAAAACTAACAACTGTCTTAATTGAAAAAAAGTTAGATTTACTAGATAATGCTTTATTTTTCTCCATTACACTTACTACCATGTGATAATTTTTATACTGCTATTACTATCTCCTTCCACTAGACTGCAATTTCTATAAAAGCATAGATTTTTTTTTCTATTTTGTGCACTGCTGTATCCACACCACCTGCAAGTCATTAACCTATAATGGACATTTGATAAATATTCTCCCTGTTGGGTGAATAAATGTGAAATGAGATTTTCTTGCAGCACAATATGCATCATAAGACTGATTCTTGAATTAACTTTCATAACTTGGAAATAGAGTATAAAAGCAGAATTCAGTGGAGGAAGGTAAGCCTGAGCAGAGAAAATTCCAGTGAGTGATCTTCACTGGTGGTATGAAACACAATCATATAGCAGAATACAAAGCAAGAGAAGCTTGTTAACAATTAACACAGATGTCACAAGTCTCTTGCATTTAAACTCAGGCCCTTAACTGACAGTTCGGTGCCCCTGTGCTCAAACATTCATTAAGTTCTCCCTCACGTGCTTTCTCTTTCTCTCTCTTGGCCTTTTATTTTATTTTAAAAGTAATTCCAAAAAAACTTGGTTATCTGATTTTCCCAGCTCAAAGTAGATCAGAAGTTAGAACTACAAGGGCATCACAGCAGGAAGCTCACTAGATGAAAGAGATATGCTGACAACCAGGAAAAAGAAAAGAAAGCAGACACCAAATAAAGCACAAAAATCTGGTATCATTTAGTTTCAGTTCAAATATATCCATACACAAATACATATATATATTCATATTGATGACACTTATAATCAAGCTTAGCCTATGTTTCACAGACTCTGCTTAAAGCCAGCAGAGAACTACATCAATCTTTAAATTTCCATAAAATTATAAATAGAAAAGGTCAATCACTTAAGTGGACCAGCAATTGGTTGGACAATTTAGCTACGTGGAATACCCAGTCCCTGAGGACAATAGCTACCTTTTTTGTATTTTGTTTTGAGGGACTATTACATACCAGGACCGGCACTAAGTCCTTTATATACAGTCTCTCTGCTAATCTTCTCAGCAACCCTGGAAAAAAGGTATGTTTTCCCATTTTCTAAATTAGAAAACTGAGCTTAGAGAGAAGAAATACTGTTTCAAATCATGAAGATAGAACATAGTACAGCTGGGTTCAAACTCAGGTGTCTGTCTACAAATTATGTCCTCTTTCTTACTCTAGCAAGCTGCCTCCACAACACTAATTAACCCAGGGAAATGAAGCATTAGCTGTTAAGAACCACACCTTGCAGGAAAATGTGGCTCTTGGCAAAAGACTTCAGCATGACTCCCCAAGTCATAAGCCTAAACCCAAAACTATATTTGCCACCCTTTTCATTCACTTTTTTCTTTCCTATTATTTCAAAAGACTGAACACTTAGTTAATCAAGGAATTCAATAATATTTATTATACATTCCTATTACACATATTATAATATATACTGGTTATTTCACCATTTCACTTGTTATTTCACCACTAAACCTCAAATAGTTTACCTTTTACTCAATGAAAGATACAGAACCATTGTATTATAAAGCAAGAAATGTGGGACATTCAGATGAGTATGGGTGATGTGGATGAAGCTAAAACAAATTAGTGAGAAAATACCAAAATGTAGATTTCTTAACTGGAAATTCAACTTTTTGACAGTATTATGTTGCAAATATAATAAAACTGTTTTTGGGGTTCTTTTTAGTTCCATATTAGAAAGATACTTTCAGAAGTATTTTTCTGGTAAGTAGTAGAGTATTTCAAACTAGAGATCTGTATTCTTCTATATCTTAGGAAATTATATTACTGGAATATTTTTTTTTAGTGTCTTTTATTTTTTATTTTTTTATTTTTTATTAAGGTATCATTGATATGCACTCTTATGAAGGTTTCACAAGAAAAGCAATGTAGTTATTACATTGACCCCTTAGTATTGAGTGCCCCCCATGCCCCTTACTGGAATATTTTATTTTACCTTCTGCTCATATGAAGTTCCAACTTACCATATCTGTGCTAAAACGGGTTGAGGTAACCCAGATTGAAAAAAAAAGTTTCTAGCTTGATCACCTGTAAATTAAATGGAAAAAGTTTGAGAAGAAAACAATAGTAGACAGAACTTTCTTATGGCAAAACAGCAAAAATAAGAAAGAGGCTTGTAGTCCTGTAAATACTAAACTGAACACATTGATAACCAAGTCTATGAACAATAGTAAGATTAATCCATCACCATTGACTTTAGGACTTCACACTTTAAAAATTACCTCAAAAGGGCCTACCATTTGCAGGAATAAACTGCCCACTTTAAATTAATCTGCTATTAACTGAGATGGTGCAGTTACACATAGGACAAAGGACACCTACGGAAATCTTCAAGAAACTGGCAACACATTCCTCTGCTTTATAAAAGTTTTTTTCCATTCCCAAGACCTGTACTTTAAGTTTTGAGTTCTTCAGCTATATTTTTGAAGAGTACGTAACAATGATTACAAGAATAACATCAATGATTAAGAATTAATAAAGAGAGCTATAACACCAAAACAAGTCCTTGGGAAATCTAGATCCCATTTTTTTCTAAAGCTAACTCTTGAAGAGTAATCAAACAGGAAAGGTAACACAGAGTACTCAAAGTATAAAAGGAACTTTAAGGATGTAGCACTAAGAGAATTCCTGTTATTTTTTTTTAATATTCAGATATTAATTTATTCAAGTCTCCCAAGCCAGTTCAAGGTCAGGATTAAGCAAGTATTTTAGCTCAAGAACGACAGTACAATGCTACAAGAACATGGCCCATTGATCTTGACCAATTCCCATCAGTGATATGCCTGGAACAAGTGGCTTGACATCCATTAAGGAAGGACTGCAAGCAAGATCTGAACGCATTATAGGAAAAGCAATTGTAAAAACAAAGGCTCAGGGCTAAGGCAAAACAGGTAAGATGTCCCCTTGGCCATGTGCGCCCACCTTAGCGTTGCATGACAGATTGCCCACAGATATATACACTACAGAGTAAGTAATACTGTAAAAATACTGACTCCAATTACCAGTAATAAATCCAGATATTGGCTTTAAACTATGGAACTGCTGATCATGCTTCACTCTTTCTTCTACAGTTATGGCCCAGATATCCAGGCTGCCTATAATCCAAAGAAAAGGCAAAGATATGATTCAATGAGAAAAGAAAAACAAAGCGTTCATACACACTATTTCTACAGTACTTTAGAATTCTGTCAATGTTATAAATGACTTGATAAATTAACATCTGTTTGTCCTTGGAGGTTATACATAAAAAGTTAGAAAATTAAGAGTAAAGGGCGAATAAAAGGAATCCTGGCACAAATTCTTTTTTTAAAAAACTTGTCCTATAATCCCCATAATTAGCAAGACTGTATGAAGATAAAGCAAGTTAATAATCATCATTTATTTACATAAACTTAAGCAGCAGACTAATTTAAAACTGCATTATCAGATTTCTAAATGTCACAAAGAAGAGGCTGATTTTCACAATTTGTCCTAAGTGATCTCATGAAAATTTCTCTGGAGTGATAAAAATATTCAAATACTGGGTTATATCACTGGTTGCACAACTCTGTACATTTACTAAAAGTCACTGAATTAAAGAGTTAAAACGAATGAATTTTATGGTATGTAAATTATACCTTACTAAAGCTGTTTTTAAAAATGGGTATCCTAAAAGAAAAGAAAAAGGGATTTGGGTTCTCCTTTTAAGGTCTAAGACTGACCAGTCGTCCCCTTACTTCCAAGATATTTGTTCTTTAATCTTAGGTCTCTGCAAACTAATTCATCAAAATAATTTTATATTAGGTAGGCAGAAGACAGTCACAAGTTCAGACACTTTCTGAAAAGGTGGGAACAGACAACATGTATGTTTCATACAAAATGTGAATGTGCCTAGCACAAGGGCAAAATGTCTAAACATCACATCTCCCCTCTCTATGGGGTCTGGTATGACAGTAACAGGTAGGGTGGGACTCATTCAGTCTCTGGAAACATTTATTGACCACCTTGTATGTGACAGGCACTGGGTCAGACATTAAGGGTAAAGCGGTGACTGAGACATCTAGACATGTTCCCTTCCCTCATAGGCCTTAGGGTCCTACAGTTCCAAATGCACTGTAGAATTCTTCCCTGAACTCCAAACAAACAAAAAAACTTGCCCAGTCATCCAGAAGGTGGACAAAAACAAAACACAAAATAGACCAACACTAATGGCTTTGAAAGTGCAGAGTTCTGTACTAGAATCCCATAGGGACTTTTCCAGATGTGATCAGAGGGAGGGCTCTTTGTAGCTCCTTACTGTCTTTCATGATGATGGGATTAGACAGCTGCCAAGAGTGCCCATTATTATGGAATAGTCTCTTTAAAAAAAAAAAACTTGGCCTGTAAGCAAAACCAATATTTAACCCTTTCCTAATGATACTAAGAAAAATTACGTGAAAAACACATTCTATGCTGACTGATATGTTTCAAGCAGATAAACTGAAGTAAAACAAACAAAAACGTCATTCTTCAGAAAAACCCAGGCTTCAGAAAAAGTATAGAATCAGTGATCCAGTCACTTCAACAAAAATACATTGCAAAAAAAAAACAAGGACGGAGGGGAATTCACCAGTTAAGACGCTTAGGAGACAGCATGTATGTATCTTGTTTGGATCCTGATTTGGACAAGCAAATCATAACAACAACAAAACAATGTATAAAAACTATAAGGGAAATTTTAACACTGACTTGATACTTTGAGGATATTAAGGAATTACTGTTAATTTTATAGGTGTGATAATGGTATTGTAGGTACGTCTTTTAAAAGTATCTTTTAGAAACATACACCAAAATACCTGTGGATGAAATGATATGGTACCTGGGAGCTGCTTCAAAAGAACCCAGATCAGACAATACTGGTCATGAGCTGATAGTCCCTGAAACTATATGATGGGTGTGCACATGTTGGGTGATTATATTATTCCTCTACTTACGTGTATATTTGCAATCTGACGTAGTACTAAGTTATTAAAAATATGGTTTCAAAGTGCATTTTTAAAAAAGGAAAGTCTTTGAAAACTTACCACCAAAAGGTGTTGGGAACTGAGCCATGGTTCTGTTGCTTTTACCTTGCTAATCGACGCCTGCAATTGAAATGCAACACTTAAGTATATGAAAACTTCACTCCTATATAAACACAAGAACATCTTTAATGATCAAAAACTGATAAGAGCTAGAGTATAACACTACATATGAAAGTCACAACTAAGGGGTTCATTCATTCATTCTCTGCAGTTTCTTAGTGCCAGGCAGGAAGGTGGGCACTGGCAACAAGAAGCTTTTAGTCTTGTGAATGATACCAGTAGCTCAGGACATTGTATCACTGACGTTGTGTTTGTTACTTTTTAAGGGCGTCCTTTTTCAAATCATCTGCATATCGTAGTCCAGCAGCTTGAGGGTTGGAACAACAGCTCCTTTTACTGAGCACTCAGTATGTGCTGGGCACTGTACTAGGTGATTTTTAGGTCTCACCTCTTCTCATCGTCATCACTGCCCTCTGAGACAGGGGCTATTACTGCCAGCCCCGAATTACAGAGGAGGAAAATGGGTTATCAGAGAGGTGACACAATTAGAGCAATCCCACCCGTTTGCTGATCCAGTTGGGACGGCAAACCCCGCAGCCTGTGTTCCACCCATGGAAAACACTGTCTGCAATAACTGCTTAAAGATTTTGAGGAAGGCCATAAACAATGCACACTACACCAGTACCTGCCCAGAATCTCAAACACAAACCCTGTGCTCCAAAATCCCCATCAGTCATTATTTGTTCAGCAACGACCAATGTGAAACCAACCCAGTCCTCTTCCCCAGTGAAATAATCCAAACATAAGAGTATTTTTCTTTATGCTTAGCAGCATGGTAACTGCTCAGAGTTAAAAATGAGTTCTAAATATTCATACATTTAAAAAATTAGGTAAATTTAGATTAAAAATGAGTCTTTTGACCAACTATTCCTCAATTTCGTATTCCAATCTGTCCATGGGTTTTTTTCCAATGATCGAATTTTAAAATTACCAAAGGCTGCTTCCTATTCTCAACTCTTTATTTCAAGTATTTTATTTTTTTCTAATGGAAACATCTTTACTCGCTTGAGTTTTTCTTGTTTTAACTTGCTCCTTAATTTCTTCTGTTTCTTAAATACTTTGATGCCTTTCTGGTTTGTTGATTGGTTGGTTGTTTCATGTCTCTCTCACTTTAAGGCTTTCCTCATATATATCTGGTGATCCTTGGGTGCCCCTTCACATTTAAGAGTGAGGCACTAAAAAAACGCTCAGAAGCCAGCTGTGGATGGCAGGTTTGTGCACTGATGGGCTTCTCCATATGAGGATCAGCTATACCTTTCATCAGGGAACCTCCAAATGTTAGTACATAGGGTCTCTTTATTAAAGCTGTTCAGTTTTGCCAGCGAGAAAGAAGTGCATGGGAGAGCAGAGCGGGAACATATCTACCTGCTCGCTTCTGGGGAGGAGTAGAAAAAGTAAGAAGGAGGTGAGGGGCCGACAGTTCAGTGTGCAGACTTACACACAATCACTTTGTTTTTTCAGCCCCGTGCTTCATTCACCCTCTAGTCTAGAGCATCTCTGGTCCTAGTGCTCTTCCTATCTTCCCAGGAGGAAGGGCATTGAAGTGGTTGCCTGTCCGCTGGGGATACAGGAGAAGGTAGCCCAAAAGATCTGGACACAGATGTTTAAAGAATTTCTATTTCAACTATAAAACTGACCTCTGTCTTTGGGAATACCTGGAGTCTCCAAGTACTCTGAAACCTGTCAAGATATCCCTGGCGAGCTGCCTTGTAGAATCTCATACTTATCACCCTCTGTAGGCATTTTGTATCTTTCTCTGAACTGTTATCACTCCTCCATTCATTCTCATTTCAAAATTGTTAAAATCTTTTATCACTGTCTTCTCTACTGTTCTTTTTCCTTATGAGTTAACATCTTTTCTGCTTCCTTTGTGATTACGGCAGACTTTATGGAAGGAGAAGAGAAAACACATGTGGTCCAACCACAGTATTTAACTGGAGGTCTGTGAATCCAGCTTTGAAGCAGGCTACTTCTCACTGCCAATTCCCTTTAGAAGTTGCAGCTGCTAGTCTCTTCTTCCGCTATTTCTCACTCAATATATTATGTAGGCAAGCTTGATAACCTTCCAAAAAATTTTAATGTGCTTTATCTCACTTAATCTTCATAATGTTCTTGAAATTGACAAGTCATACATCTTTTTATTGAGTTTTTCAAAAATGGCAAACTCTTATTTTTAAAAGCATGGTAATGCAAATATTTAATATATATAACACTGGAATACATTCTGTTCTGTTTTTCTCCCATTTACTGCAAAGTAAGAGTTGTTGACTTATCTTTCTTTGTATCTAGCCACTTTACCACATTTTATTTTTGGTGCTAAGTCTTTCAGATGAGTCTCTTGGGATTTCTAGATCTACATCTTCTGGAAATAATGAATTTAGCCTTACTGTACTAACCCAAACCAATAAGGCTAAGCTATGTAATAGTTGGGAGAGCAATTATTTTTTTATTGCCCCTGATTCTCATGATGATGGCTTTGATATTTCGTAATTTAATATGATGGTTGGAACAACAGCTCCTTTTTATTAGATTTGTTTGTTGTTGTGTTTTGGTATTTAGTTTTTACCATTTTTAGGCAGGTTCTTTTTATTCCTATTTGACTTAAAATTTCTATTAGGAATGGCTGCTAAATTTTTTTCAGGAGCTTTTTTTAGTATCTAGAGATAACCACATAGTTCTCCTTCAATTAGTATACTACATTACAGTGGTATATTTCCTAATGTAAATTCTCCTATTAGTTATATAATAAATCCAATTAAAATATGCATGTTATCCTTTTACTGCATAGCTAGGTCCAATCTGCTAATATTTTCTTTAAAATTTTGCTTTAAAAATGTTACATATAATTCTATGTAATAAATTTAATCGAGAGAAAATGGATTCATTTCTACCTCACTATAAATTTCCAAAATTATCTTTTAAAAGAGCATAATACTTTAACAGACCACAGAAATCATTGGTAATGTAAAGATATAACACCAAAAAGATACCTAGAAAAAGTGATTTTAGAGGTGAGTTTGAACTAACCTTCAAGGAACAAATAATTCCTTTTACCAAAGTCATGCCACAGAAAAAGAGCAAACACTCCTCAATTCATTTTATGAAACTAGCAATACCTTAATACTAAACTATGGTAACAAAAGCATAAAATGGATTATTTTCATTTACATAGAGATAACAATAATTCTATACCTTACTTTAAATATTTCACACCTATTTTGAGAGGGTCACAGACACAGTATAACAACTCTTAATGGACCAAACTATATATATGTTAATTGTCATCAGCTTCTTGTGGAGCATTTACGAGTATTTGTTGTTTGCCATCCTTCCTAGAATTCAGGCAATGACTCACCACCCTATGTGAACCTCTTCCCCAAAAGCCTTCACCTCATTATGAGCAACGTTAGACTAAATTTATCGTCCGGCCCTCTAACCTCCCTCTCTGCTTCCCCTTTATTTTACATCCATTAGTGACAACTGAATGGACTGCCAACTCCACCCTGTGCCCTAAACCTGTAAACTAATGCCCTTCTCTCTCTTCCCCTCCCTAATTAAAATCCTATTTCTTAAGTGCCTCTGGTCTCAGCTGTATATTGCTAAGGAATTGGTCTAATAAAAACTAAATTACTTAGAGGTGTGAATGAAGATGTATATTCCCAGCTAATTTACTAACACAAAAGTCCAAATGCTGGGGTTTAAGGATGAGGTTGGAATATTCCTACCTACCTTTCTTCTAACCACAGGTCCTTCAAAAGCCATTCACAGTTAGGTTCTCTTCACACCTAGGGAACCCCAGACAAAAGCAGTAATACGCAGATGAAGCAACAGGATAAAACCTTCCAATCCCACCTCTTTTCATTTTTCAGTTCTGTACTACATACACAAACCACGATCTTGACTTAGGGTGTTTTGTTCCTATTTTTATATGCATTTGTTGTATTATAATTTGAAAAAATAATTTGTAAATAATATTTTTTAAAATACCACATATCCAATATTTTTATGCACACAAACCAGAGTTCTGGTTCTGCTATAGTGTTATAAGCCCATTATAGCCTCTCAGTCCCACTTAAATCTCTGGCCAAAATTTAAAAAGTAATTACCTGCAGACAAGAAGAAGTAAACAGAAGTAGGCAGATTTTGGAAGAGAGTCAAAAGTTTCCCCCATTTTTGTTCATTTTCTTATAGTAGCACTGCCCCAAAGATGGGCCCAGTTATGGACTTAGGCAGTGAAGGTAGAGGTACAGAGTAAAACTCTGACAGAAGCCAAGTCTTTCTGGCCAAAGGAATAATAAAGAAGGCCTCTGTGGGCAGGAAAGTATGGGGAAAACTAGAGAGGAGAAAGCTGGAGAAGGGGATCCCCTAATTCTGTAAATGAACCCCCACAGTCTCAGATTCACAATGGAGCTGTAGATATGCAGCAGACCAAAGTAGCACAGCAAGAAAGCAGACTCTTCAAGAAAGGTCTTGGAAACTGTTCTGAAAATGGAACCTCTGTCCACAGACAGCAGACAGAACTTATAGTTTGAACGTAATCACAATGAAGACCCGCTAAAACAAACATCAGCATTGTGCAGAGGATTACCACAGCACACAGAATCTAAACAATGTAAGTCACAATGTCCAGTATATAACCCAGAATTACTTGACTAAGAACTGGGAAAATTTCAGAAATTCTCAAAGAAAAAAACACCCATATCAACAGATGCCAAATTCTCAATGATACAAATGTTTAAATTTTTAGAGTGGCTATTAAGGTACAGGTAAGCACTTGAAATGATAGGTCTGCGTGGTAAAAGTAAGGGATTTACACTGTTGTAAGCTTTCTACATTTTACTTGAAGTGATACAATATTAATTCTAAGAAGACTATGAAAGTTAGGTGAATATATTTAATCCCTAGAGTGACCATTAAAACACACACACACCCAAAAAGTCAATAGATAATAAAAAGAGAATATTAAAAATTAAATTCAAGGTAGTCAGGAAAAGAGGAATAGAAGCCCAAACAACAGAAGAGTACAAACAAAACAAATAATAAAATACCAGAAAAAACTTTATGCCAACACATTTTTCAAAATGGATAAACTAAATTCTTGAAAAATAAAACTTACAAATATTGACACAAGGAGAAAGAGAATATCTGAATATTCTTATGCTTATTAAAGAAACTGATTTTATTAGTAGAGTTCTTCCTAAAAAAGAAACCTGCATTCGCAGATGGTTTTACTGGTGAATTCTATCAAACATGAATGTTTGAAATAATATAAAACTTATGCAAACTTTTAAAAATAATAGAGGGATCAATGCCCAACTAAAGTTTTGAGGCCAGCTTAACACTAATACCGGACAGATATTACAAAAAATAAAATTGTAGAACAAGACCCTAAAGAATATAAATGCAAAAGTCCTTCACAAAATATTAAAAACTGAATCTCACTAATAGTTAAAAAGAATAATAAAACATGACCAACCAGAGTTTACCCAGAAATACATGATTAAACTATTGAAAATGATGGAACTAGTAAAAAAAAGTCAATAAATATAATTAACCATATTAACAGAATAAAGCAGAAAACCAGTATGATCATTTCAATAATATGGAGAAAAGCCTGACAAAAACTCAGCATCCACTAATGATAAAAACTCTCAGAAAACTAGGATTAGTAGGACACTTCCTCAAAGAGAAACAGGGCACCTATGAAACCTACAGCTAACATCACAGTTAATGTTAAAGACTGAATTTCTCCCTCTGAGGTCAAAAAGGGAAGGGTATCTGCTTTTACCACTGTTATTCCACATTGTTCTGGAGATTCTAGCCACTGAAATAAGATAAGAAAAACAAAAAAATGAGTATAAAGCTCTCCTTATTTACAGATGATAGTTGTACAGAAAATCCCAGTGAATCTTCTGTAATTATAAATGAATTTAGCAAAAATCTGTGATTTTGCAAAGTGATTTAGCACAATCTCAAGATAAAAGGTTAATGTGTTAAATTCAATTGAATTCTTATGTTAGAAACAATTGGAAAGTGACATTAGACAATCCCATCTACAGCAGTGCCAAAAAGATACAAATTAACAAAAGACATCCAAGACCTCTACATTGAAAACTACAAAATAATGGTTAAAAAAAAATTAAAGAAGACCTAAATAAATGGAAAAATATACTAGGCTCATGGATTGGAAGACTCAATATTGTTAAAGTGGCAGTTCTCTCCAAATGAATCTGTGTATTCTATACAATCTCAATTAAAATTGCAGCAGGCCTTTTAGCAGAAATTGGCAAACTGATACTAATATTTATGTGGAATTTCAAAGAACCTAAAATAACCAGAGCAATGTTTAAAAAAAAAAACAAAATTGGAAGATTTTTCCATATCTGATTTCAAGATCTACTATAAAACAACAGTAATCAAGACCTTTTGGTATTGGTATAATAAAGGTAGACATACCAGATCAGTGGAACAGAAAAGCAGCATTCAGAAATAGACCTGCATGTGTTTGGTAAGTTCATTTCTGGTTAACTGGCAAAAGCAAATCACTGCAGGAAAAAAAATGTCTCTTCAACTAACAGAAGAAGATAAACTGATTATCCATGTGGAGGGAAAAAAAGAACACTGACCCTTATTTCACATTATACACAAAAATTAACTCAAATTGGATCAAAATTTTAGAACTTTAACTTGGACTACTTTAAAACCATATACTTTTACATAAAATTCTAAAAGATGGAAGAAAATCTTCATGACCCTGGCTAGACAATAATTTCTTAGAACACAAGCAAGCATGATTTTTTTTTAAATAGGGCTTTATCAAAATTAAACATTTTCTTCCAAAGATACCATTTAGAAAACAAAAGGCATGCCACAGAGTAGGAGAAAACATTTGCAACACATACATCAGACAAAGGACCTGTATTCAGAATGTATAAAGATATCCCACAACTTAAAAATAATAATATGAACAACTCAGTGAGGAAATTAATAATAGATATGTACATATACTTCACAAAGTAGCTTACAGAAATGGCCAGTAAACATATGAAACGATGCTCAACATCATGAATGATTAGGAAAACTAAACCACAATGATCTGCCACTATGTTTCCACCAGAATGAAAAACATGAAAAAGATTGGCCATATCAAGTGCTGGCAAGGATGTGGAGACAGCTGGATTCTCATACACAGTTGATGGGAATGTAAAATGGTACAACCACTCTGGAAATACAATTTTCTTAAAAAGCTATAGATACCATTTGACCCAGCCACTCTACTTCTAGTTATTAAGCTAAGAGAAGTAAAAATTTATGTTCACATAAAGATTTTTACACAAACATCCATATCAGCTTTATTTTTAAGAGCCAAAAAGTGGAAATCCAAATGTCAATCAACTCATGAATGGATAAATAAATATGAAATATCCACACAATGAAATTATGCCACATGAAAGAAGTCAGGTGTGTGTGTCTGTGTGTGTGTGTGTGGGGGGGTGTATGTATATACATGTATATATATATACACACACATGCACACTGTACAATTACATTTTTGTAAAATACAAACTAATCTACAGTGACAAAAATCCAATCAATGGTTGCCAGGAAATTAAGTAGAGTAAGGGACAGATACAAATAAGAGGAAATAGGAAACTCTGGGGAAAATTGTAATGGTTTCACAGGTATATGCACATATCAAAGTTGATCAAACTGTACACTTTAAATATTGCAGTTTATTGTACTTCAATTATATCCCAATAAAGTTGAGAAAAGGTCACAAGCCACAAAGAAAATACCAAGAATAATTTTGTAATCCTGGCAGTCTAAAACAAATTAGAACATCTGTTAGAATATCCTCTGAGAGAAGTAGTTATTTCCAGTAACTCTCAAGAAGTATTTTATCTTTAAAACAACAGAGAAAGACTCAACTTGGAGCTCAACTTAAAAACTTAATTGGAAGGACAGAACAAATGATGAACAGTAAGGCTTTTGAGCAAGAATGCGTAATATAATTAAATGGTAGAGCTCAGACTGTATTTATGAATCCTTAATAACATTACTTAGTAAAGTGGAGAGAGAAAATTTCCTTTTTAAAAAGTTTTTTTTTGTGTGTAGAAGTGGGGTTGGGTGGAACATAGTCTATGTTGAAACCAAAATACTTTACTGGAAAATAGAAAGGATTCATCTTAAGTTCACGTGTCCAGTGTATTTTGTAATGAATGTCCTTTACTAACAAAAAGACCAATGAGTTCCCAAACACCTTTATGACCAAATAACAAATATATATAACAGCTATATTCTGATTTTAAATTCCGCTAAGTGGGAAAAAGTCTTGAAAGTATAGAGTAAAAATCAGAAATTCTTAAAAATACCACCACTTAAAAGTTTGTCCATCCCTGCAAACACAGATCAAATTCTTCATTCTAATGTAGATTGAGAAAAAAATGTGAATATCAAAGTATTCTTAAGTATATGAAAAAAATTCAAATATAACAGAAGAGTAGCTATGAAACCTCACAGTCAGCACTGATTCATGTGAAACAAACTATAAAGGCTTTACTGTGAAAAAAAACCCGCTTTACTGCTATAACTAAAAAATTTAAACAAATTTAGAATGACATGAGAGACAGAGAAGACAAGTAGTGATTCTATAGCATCTCACTGCGCTGATGGACAGTGATTGTAATGGGGTTGGTGGGGGGAACCTGATGAAGGGGTAGTTCAATAACCATAATATTGCACATGTAATTGTAGATTAATGATAATAAAATAAATTATATAAAAAAAAGAATGACATGAGAGAAAAAATTCAGTCCCTCTACCTCTAAAAAGCATTTGACTAGATAATTATTAAGATTTTTCCATTTAAATTTCCACAGTATAAATCTTTTTCTATTTAACCAAGTTTTCAAATGTTAAGATAACTGGAAGAAAAGTAATTCATTTACTGTAAAGTCTATTAGTATATTTAATATTTTCACATTTTTCTCATTTATGATCAGATTATCATTTGTTTAGAGCTTACTTGAAAATAGCCTTTATACATTTCAAAGATTCCTTCTTTCCAAAGCCTTACTCATTTACTCAGGAAAAGTTTTTATCCCCATGTATAACACAAAGCTGTATTGATCTAACATACAGACAATAGTCCTATGTCAGTGACTTTTATCTCATTAAAGCATTTTAAGATTGTCTCAAAAGAACTGACTTCTAAGTCCTTATCTCCTTCAAATGATTTCTTGAAGCTCCACTCCCAGAGTCAGACAATAGTTTACATTACGCCAAAATATGGAGTTGGCTTCTTTGAGGACTTACTGGCATGATCCTTGCTAACTAGGATTTTACAGTTAAATCATACAATCAACAGCAAAAAACCCCACAAATAATCCAATTTTTAAAATGGGCAAAGGACCTGAACATTTTTCCAAATAAGACATACAGGAGGCGAACAAGTATATGAAAGGGGCTCAACATCACTAATCATTAGGGAAATGAAATCAAAACCACAGTGAGATGTCATCTCACACCAGTTAGGATGGCTATTATCAAAAAGAAGAGATAACAAATGCTGTCGAGGATAAGGGAACCCTTGTGCACTGTTGGTGGGAATGTAAATTGGTGCAGCCACTATGGAAAACAGTATAGGAATTCCTCAGAAAATTGAAAACAGAACTACCATATGATCCAGCAATCCTGGTTGTGGGGATATATATACAAAGGAAATGAAATGAATATCTCAGAGATACATGAACTCCCAGGTTTGCTGCAGCATTATTCACAATAGCCGAAACAGGGAAACAACAAACACCCGTTGAAAGACGAACAGATACAAAGAAAATGTGGTGTGTGTGTGTGTGTGTATAATGCAATACTCATCAGCCATAAAAAAAGGAAGGAAATCCTGCCATTTGCAACATGGACAAATCTGGAACATTTTGCCAAGTGAAATAAGCCAGACACAGAAAGACAAATGCTGTATGATCTCACCTGTATATGAGGAATCTAAAAAAGTCGAACTCATAGAAACAGGAAGTGTTTGCAGGAGCTAGTGGGTAAAAGGAATGAGGAGATGCTGGTCAAAGGATAGAAACTTTCACTTATGAGTAAGTTCTGAGGATCTAATTAATGTACAGCATGGTGACTACAGTAAATAATACTGTACTGTATACTTGAAATTTGCTATGAGAATAGATCTTAAGTGTTCTCATCACACACACAAAGGTACTATGTAAGGTGTGGATGTGTTAATTAGCTCACAAAGTACATGTATATTAAACCATCACATTGTACACCCTAAATATATAGTTTTTATTTATCAATTGTACCTCAATAAAGCTGAAAAGGGGATGGAAAACATACAATAAAAATCTGTGTGTACATGTGTACAGAGAGAGATGTAAGCAATAAATAATTATCAACTAAAACTTTACTAAATACTAATACAGCTGATCTGTATTAGCCAAATTAATCCTATTAACAATCCTATGGGTTAAGTAATATTACTATCCCATCTTATGGATGTAGAAACTTAAGGCAACAGTTTACACAATTATTAAATGGTAGAAGAGGGAGTCAGTCTGGTTTCAGGGCCCATAATCATAACCTCTACTTTCAGGATTAAGAATTTCAGGGAACAGCCATGAAGTAGTCAGCCTGGTAAATCAACCATGGTGTAGCTGGGTGTGGGGAGTGAGGACATACTGTTCCAGCAATAAAAGCACTGGAACACAAAAAGGAGGAAGAAAGGGAAACCAAGTTTGTTTGTTTAAGTGTCATAGCAGACCACAGAGGAAACTAAATGGGGGAAATAAGTTTACTTGAGTTTTGCCACATAAGTCCAAAGAGCTTTTACTTCTAATCCAAAAAAGCAAAGCTTCCTGAAGTGTATGTATTTATCAAATGGAAGCTGGAAGTCATTTTTTTTTAAATCTAGCAGAAAGCTCAGAGCATTTTTAAAAAGGAAAAACAAAACAAAAACAACAAAAATGTCAGTGAAGGCATGAGTTCTATCCATGTGAAAGGATTTCAGCAGGGTAAGACAGGGCACCTACACTGAAAACAAAATCCCAGGAACCTACCTAGAGCAAAGCAGGGAAGGAAATTCTTCTCTCTAAGGTGCTGGCCCCACCGCCTGGGAACAGGGAGGTAGGGCTGCAGCTCCAGAATGGGCGCTGCTGCACTGCTTCTGGGGGGATCAACTGGAGTTCAAGGCAAAGCGGTGGCCACTGTAGACAAGTCTGCCCTGTACCGTGTCCTACTTTATTAATACCTTGGTATTCATATTTCCTTTCAGTCTTTTCCCTCTCTCTCTCTACGTATTACATACATTCACTCCTTCTGCACTTTTACATTATAATACATATTTTCCCCAAGTTATTAAAACCTTTCATAAACATGCTGAACTTATTTTTAGAGTGAGGCAAACACTCCTATATTTACATACAATAAACAGAAAAACACAAGGACCAATATTGAGCAAGCAAGAAGTACGTAAATAATAGTTTAAAAGTTTGGATAACTGTTAGGATTTTTAAGCCAAATGCTAGAATATATTTGAGAAGTATTTAACCTTTCTTAATTTCAGCTTCAAAAAAGAGAGCAAATTAGAGAAAGTTAAAAAAATAAATGCTGATCCTTAATTCCAGTATTTACACTAAAATCCCAAATATTGATATATTTAAAGTAGAAAACCTCTATAACAATGTATTTATAAGACAAGAAAACCATCCTTAAAATGGCATTTATTAAAATGTCATTTTGCATAATAAAAAAATTATGTTGGAATAGGTCTATTTATTTGATTTCCAATGTTTTGCTACCATGAAGAGGGATTATTCAGTAAATATGCAATGATCTAAAAAAAATAAAAAATGAAACATAAGATCAACAAATATTAATTTAGCTGTTAAAAAAGACAAAATGTATTCATGAGGAATAAAATTTCTACACTCTATTGGCATAATTTAATTTTATATTAAATAATTAACTATTTGAAAACCTTTAAAAAGAGGTGTGTTACACTATCCTTTAAAATTTCCTGAAGGTTGAAAATTTTCTAAGGCTTTTTAAAATTAAAGGGGGGAAAGGGCATATATAAAAACAAATATGTTCGAGTAAATGAGATAACTTAAATATACATTCACAGAAAAAGGAATCTTCACAATTATGTAAGTCAAGTAATTAGCAGATTTCTAATATATACCAAAACAGGGCTAATTTGGGATTTAATGACTTAAATGACAAAAAGGACATTATGAACATACATTATCTGTTTTCCACTTAATTACTGGCCTTTCCCTCACAAAATCTTGTAATCCTCTTATATAAATGAAAAACAGATGCCAATGATTAAGAGACAAGCAAAGGTTACAGCAGGGGAGGCAGAAGCCTCGATGGCACTATACACCCTGCACTGACCTACGTTGCTGGATTCATAACCAGAATCACATGGTCACAATATTCAAAAATGTACTCTTGATAGAGAAGGTATTTTATTTATAATGGAACATTTGTAAGTGAATTAGGTTTACGTTCTCCCTCCTAGTCTCCTTAAATTTACAGTACGCCAGGAGTTCTAGATGGCAGACAACTACATTTGTGCCACCAGAGAAAGGCAAGCTGGCTAGAAAGTATCAGAGGCCAGAGAGGTAAGAAACAAAGAGACCTATTCTTCCTCATATTTAAAGCAGACTGCATTTTTTGGCATGCATTTTAACAGGTCTATTGTCTACACCCAGTTCACACTGTCCTTCCGCAATACTCAATTTATCTGAAATAATTTTCATGGTACTAAGCTAATGAACTCTAAATTCATTCCTTATAAAGAAATATTTTTAAAAATCTCTTTGAAAGTTGCTCAAGAAATTTTTAGTTTTAGGTTAAAGTACAGGTTAGAAACGTACAGAACAGAAATTCTAAATTTCTAGAAACATGGCATCAAGGAAACATTGAGGGGAGAGGCAAGGGAAAAAATGTCAAAATGTGGGAGAAAAAACAAAATACATGTCTATTTTAAACAAACTAAAGGATATAAAAATCCTCATGAACATAAAAAATAGTACACTCCAATCACATCATGAAACTATCTGATATTTGGAAGTTGTGAGGGACTGGGTTTACAAATTCTTCTATCCATATTTACCCCAATCTAGAATAAAAATTAAAAGGAATCGCCAAAAAAAAAAAACACTAGAGTCTTACACCCAATTCCACTCCCGTGAAGACTGAGCAGGAGATGAACAAAAAGCAGAAAGTTGCCCTGTCAGATTACACATAGAGGCAGGATGTACACAAAGCTCTTTTGAAACACAGAGAAAATGTACTGCAAGCCAAACAATAAGTGTACAAAAGAACTCACAAATTCCAAACAACCTGATCAATGAGAACTGTCATGTCTGAAGTCATGGGCCTCAAATCTGGCTTCTACATATGCTACTGTTTGAAGCAGATCAAAATGACCCATAGGAAATGTACAGCTTGTTCATGAGTAAGATTTTAAAACTGCATGAAGGGTAAAGGACCTGATTAAAAAAAAAAAACCTTATTACTAAGTTCAGAGAGACTTTGTCAGTGCTCTGTCTGAAAAACTGTAGTGAATATTCAAGCTGTCCTCTAAAAAGGGAACAGACATTCTGCCCAGATTTCTGGTGTCTGGGGTGGGGGTGGCAGCAGGAGACGGAGGTGAGAAAGGTACAGGTCAGAATGACGGGTGGCAAGCAATCACTGTCAGGCGCAGCTGTCAGCACATCACTTGGCAACACTCACTGGCGTTTCAGACTATTTGTTCATTTACTCCTGCTTACTTTCCACAAAGAAATGCCAGGGTATTTGGCCTGGACTGCTTCAACAAGCGGATTTTAACCTCAGTTCTTCTAAATCATTCTTACTTTGATATTTGCAATAGGAGAGAATTCTTCAGGGAACAATAAAACCAAAACATAGTTACAAAGTTAAAAAATGAAGGACCTGCAAACAAAGAGATGGAGAAAGGAATTTCTGTCTTAAGAAATAAATGGAAATTAACTGACCCCTCTTTGAGGCTCATTTCTACCTATAGACCACTACCAACTGCAAAGTAACATCCAAAAAGTAAGTCACTTAGTTTGCCTAATTTTTTTAAGAAATCAGATTTTAGAGCACTGCAGCTGCAGATAGGATAATCATTCATAAGTCTTCAATAAAATAAATAAGGGACTTTATTCCAGAAAGTTGTTTTCAAAATGATTAAGAAAAAAAATTATCTCAAGGCACTAAAAGCTGAAAAAGTAATTCCTAGAAAAATTTTATAACCCAAACCAAACAACAAGCAATAACTTTTATCATTGAGTGGGGAAGAACAGTTCAGGTCAAAATTTTATCTTACATATAAAACTTAGGGAATTATAAGATTATTAAATTATTAATGACATTATATAAATTTAACCTACTTTCAACTCATACTGTCCAGTACCCCCTCCAACATAAATTAGTAAGCGGGGGGAAAAAAGAAAAATTTCACAGGTATTTGTAAACACTTCTTTTGTCATATTAAATAAATGTAATGAACAAAATGCTGTCATCTTGCATAATGTGGATATATACAGTCACTAAAAAAGAGATGATCTAAACATTTTCATCCAAATAAAAACTTAAGTTTCAATGCACTGCAAGCACATGCACACTTAAAGGAAAACATTAAAATAGACTTCCATGTTGTAGCACAAGAATTGGTATCATATTTGGTCTTGGTCTTGAGTCAATACAGTGTATTGACTTACTACTCTCACCTTTATCTCTAGGTAATTAACTTGTATACCTCCGAATACAGCCAACACCAAACCTTGGTATTATCAGTTCACCTGCAGGAACAGTGACTAAGATTAGGCAGAGAAAAGTTTTAGAGAAAGCCTTCAGCTTTAGAAAAATAGTCAAGAAAGTACCCAGAAAGCACTACTTGTACAAAATGACATTGCAATACTGAAAAGAGCAAAAAAGCAGGAAGGGCTCCTGCCAGATTTTTAAGCCTGCTTCAACAAAAACAGTGCAACAGCTGCAACTGGAGAAATGAAACATGGGTTTATAGATTGTTGTCAAAGGAGAAATGAAACATATGAATGCCACGTAAAAAAAAAACCTATGCTAGTATTCATAAAATGTTCTACATTTTAATATATTCATCAAACTGAATTGGCTACCTGTAAGCCATGATAACAAGTACACAACTGAGAACCCAGCAAACATTTTCTAACTTTGACATCTTCAAAAATCTAGTGCTGTGAAATGGAGAGCAATGACAATTAGACCCTGCTGTCCAATAAGACTAACTCTTGATGCCAGCAAGTGGAAAACTCAAGGGAGATTTGTTTTAATCTCCTAAGAGTTCCTTGTTCAAGACTGTTAAGTGTTTGCCAAATCAGGAGATAAAGGAAACCTGCATGGGTACATACTGATAAATCTGATCCACACATAGATGCTAGCTGCCTCCTGCTACAGCTGAAGATTATTTACAATGTGTAAAGAATGGGCAAAGTCCAAGGGAAAAGAATTACTGCAACATCAATGAAAAGTCACAGAGTGTCATGAATGAGAGCAATGAACAATGCAGTCATTAACAAAACTCAACTGCACCCTGCTAGGTGACCCAGGGGACTTTTATACAGGACAAGATTTGTCACCACTAGGAAGTTTTAGGACTAACAAACCATTCAACAACATTAGCATCACTAAGACACTAAACAGACTGTAGCTAACAGAAAACCAGACTATTTTAGAAGACAACATGATTCAAATCTTTAATTTTACTTCACTTGACAGAGATACAATGAAATATATTTAAGCCTGAGAAAACAGAGAAAAGCTGAAAAGAATCATGGTTATCATTTACTAAGGATTTCACTAATTTCTTTAAATAGATCCACTGTACCATTAAAGTACAGAAAGCAAGTGTGGAAGTTTCTGTTAAAAACCACAAATACACTGTGATCAGGAATAAAACTGCTAAAGAAGAAAATCCCAGATTTTCTGTTTCATGTTTTCTTTTAAAAAGTTCAAAACTGCTACTTACAATTTAAAAAGTTGTATAAGCCAATTTTATACTGAAAATGTGGATTACAATTCATCTACAATTCCAATTTAGACATATCTGCACACTTAAAGTTGACTGCATCTAATTGCAGTGTTGCAAAATCCAGTATGGCTATTAGGCTTTATAATTCTAAATAACACTCAAAAGATTCTGAAAAGATAACTATTGTTACCGAAGGGAAGAAAGTTAATTTATTCAATATGTACTTCACTGAATAACATTCATTTAGATGTGGACATTATAAAACTAACCCTTCTATTTCCTTTCTGGCCAAGCTTTTCTTATTTCCTTGACACCAACTTCTAATTGGACTTTATAAAGTTTTTGTCAATGGGAAATTCTACTTGAAAGCTTGAGCCAACTTAAGGTCAGCACAGCATGGAAAGCTCACCACAAAGGAATGAAGTAAAGTCAAAATAAATTCATTTATTATTGCAGGTTGCCAATACTGATAACTGTAAATAGAAGAGTCCTCTCTTATGCTGCTGCTGAGAGGGCAAACTGCTGTAATTCTCTGGAAAGCAATGTAACAAGGTAGGTATCAAGAGTGGGAAAAATGTTCTTAATGGTATCCAATAATTTATCTCCTGGGAATATATCCTAAGAAAATAATCTAAAATGCTAAGATATAGGTCCAAACGTGTTCACAGTGACTTTGTTTTTAATAATTAAAAACTGAAATAATTTTGAATGTTGAATTGTATAAGAACATTATTAATAGTTGTGGGTAAAATTGCAATTTTTCCAGAATCTCTAGCCTGACTTTAGTGCAGATTTGTTGTTTTCAAGGGGTGCAGATATTAGTTCATGTACATATCAATAGGTAATCACAAGGGTGTCCGAGGTTTTATCTGGACCAGAGAGTTTGGGTAGAGCTCTCTTCTCTTCTGCTGTGGCCTGGTCACATGCGTGCGTGAGAGAGAGAGAGAGACAGACAGACAGACAGACAAGGGACAACTGCTTGTAAGGAATAATGGGTTTCTTAACTTTACTTCCTTTATTTCTCCCTTTGACTGATTTCAATTTCAAAGGTATTTTGCCCCAGGATTTTGCCCCCCCAGACTTACAATAGCATAGGTAAATTATGATATATATGATATATTCATACAATGAAGTATGTGACAATAAGAACAATTAAACAAAAAATGCTAAACAAAAGTATAGAACTTTACACAAGGTATTACCATGTTTTTGTTTTTAAACAATTATCTGGACTTGTGATTAAAGATGGTGGCGAGAGAGGTGAGACAGAGACCTCCTCCTAAAACCTCATATAACACAAAATATAATTAACACAACTAATCCTGAAAGAGCAACTGGAAAGAAGGCTGACCCAGATTGCATAAACTTGGAGAAAAGAACAGACCTCACAGAACAGGGTAACGTACCAAAGCCATGACCTGGCAGAACCCAACCCCTTTGCCCACCCCAGCTCACCAGCGGGAGGAAGAGAAATGGAGCAGGAGGGAGTGGAGGCCTGCGACTGCTGAACACCTAGGCCTGCATATCTGCTCTGGGAGCACAAACCAACATTGCATGGTGCTCTGGTGATTACTGGGGTTCGAAAACTAAGACAGGCAGAACACCTGGAGAGACTGAGATTCCAGCTGCTTGTGGAAAACAGGAATCTAAAACCACCAAATGTGGACGGGAAGTCTGAGAGACTTCCTAAAAGCAAGAGGGCTGCTAAAGGGGCAAGGATTGCACAGAGCTTACTGTTGAAGAGAAAGGACAGGTAGACAAAATTTTCTGGGTGCACTCTGCCCAGCAGGTTGGGAACACTCACGATCTTCAGGCACACCATCCCCCTGGCCGGCCACACAGGTCCAAGGCCCCTCACTGTGATACGCAGCCTGCTGTGCCTTCCTCCCAACTGGTGCCCACCTGGCTCGCAAACCAGCAAACCTTGCCCTGGCATCAGGCCAGCCAGAGGGAAGGCCCACATACAGCAGCTACAAACAAAAAGCACAGAGGCTTACACCTGTGTGTTCCACCCACTGGTTCTGGCAGTGGAGACAGACATAGCAGCCAGAAAGCAGGAAACAGCTCTTTCCACACCCCAGGCACCAGCACCACTCCCCTGCATATCACAGTGAGGGACCTTGGACTTGTGCAGCCAGTCAGGGGGATGGAAGGCCTGAATATCATGAGTGTTCCCAACCTGCTGGGCAGAGTGCACCCAGAAAATTTTGCCTGCCTGTCCATTCTCCTCAGACATCACTCCAGGGGCTGAGCAGCTACAAAGAGTAGAGCTTCTGGGCACTAGAGGGTGCCACATACAAATATGAAACGTAAAAGAAACCCGGTTCAAAGCAAAATTTCAGCAACACCAGAAAAAGGCTCAAGTGAGACTGAACTAATCAATCTTCTTGAAAGAGATTTCAAAATAAAAATCATAAACATGCTCCTGGAGGTACAGAGAAATATTCAAGAACTCAGGAACAAATGTAGGATGGAGATTCAATCGTAGTGGAACACAATGGAGGGTTTAAAAACATATTAGATACAGTGGAGGAGATGATAAATGAAATAGAAATTAGTGAAGAAAAATACAAAGAAGCTGAGGCACAGAGAGAAAAAGGATCTCAAGGAATGAGAGAATACTGAGAGAACTGTGCAACCAATCCAAACGGAACAATATTCGTATTATAGGGGTACCAGAAGAAGAAGAGAGAGAAAAAGGGATACAAAGTCTGTCTTTCAGGAAGTAATTGCTGAAAACTTCCTCAATCTGGGGAAGGAGATAGTTTCTCAGGCCATGGCAGTGCACAGATCTCCCAACACAACGGACCCAAGGAGGACAACACCAAGACATATACTAATTAAAATGGCAAAGATCAAGGACAAAGACAGACTATTAAAAGCAGCCAGAGAGAGAAAAAAGATCACATACAAAGGAAAACCCATCAGGAAATCATCAGACTTCTCAGCAGAAACCTTACAGAACAGAAGGGAGTGGCATGATATATTTAATGCAATGTAGCAGAAGGGCCTCAAACCAAGAATACTCTATCCGGCAAGATTATCATTTAAATTTGAAAAAGGGATTAAACAATTTCCAGAAAAGCAAAAGCTGAGAGAATTTACCTCCCACAAACCATCTCTACAGTGTATTTTGGAGGGACTACTATAGATGGAAGTGTTCCTAAGGTTAAATAGCTGTAACCAGAGGAAATAAAACCTCAGTAAAGAAAGGAGAGCAATTAATTACTGAGCAGATGAAAAATCAAGTCAACTACTCCCAAAGTCAGTCAAGGGATACACAAAGAGTACAGAATATGAAACCTAATATATAAAGAATGGAGGAGGAAGAAAAAGTAGGAAAAAAAAAAGAACCTTTCGACTGTATTAAGTTAGACTCTTAGATACTTAAGGAAGTTACGCTTGAACCTTTGGTAACCACGAATCTAAAGCCTGCAGTGGAAATAAGTACATACCTATCGATAATCACCCTAAATGACTAGTTTGAATGCACCAATCAAAAGACATAGAGTCACTGAATGGATTAAAAAACAAGACCCATCTATATGCTGCCTATAAGAGACTCACTTCAAACCAAAAGACATACACAAATTAAAAGTGAAGAGATGGAAAAAGATATTTCATGCAACTAATAGGGAGAAAAAAGCAGGTGTTACAGAACTTGATCAGACAAAATAGACTTCAAAACAAAGAAAGTCACAAGAGACAAAGAAGAACATTACATATGATAAAGAGATCAATCCAACAAGAGGATATAACTATTATAAATATTTATGCACCCAACACAGGAGCACCTACATATGTGAAACAAATACTAACAGAATTAAAGGGGAAACAGAATGCAATGCATTCATTCTCAGAGACTTCAACACTCCAATCACTCCAAAGACAGATCAGCCAGACAGAAAATAAGTAAGGAGACAGAGGCATTGAACAACACATTAGAACAGATGGACCTAACAGACATCTACAGAACTCTACACCCAAAAGCAGCAGGATACACATTCTTCTCAAGTGTACATGGAACATTTTCAAGAATAGATCATATCCTAGGCCACAAAAAGAACCTCAGTAAATTTAAAAAGATTGAAATTGTACCAACCTGTTTCTCAGAACACAAACACATGAAACTGGAAATAAATTACGCAAAGCAAACAAAAAAGCACACAAACTTATGGAGGCTTAACAACATGCTCCTAAATAACCAATGGATCAATGACTAAATAAAAACAGAGATCAAGCAATATATGGAGACAAATGACAACAATAAATCAACACTGCAAAATCTGTGGGATGCAGCAAGGGCCATGCTAAGAGGGAAGTATATTGCAATACAGGCCTACCTCAGGAAAGAAGAACAATCCCATATTAACAATCTAAACTCACAATTAACAAAACTAGAAAAAGAAGAACAAATGAGGCCCAAAGTCATTAGAAGGAGACACATAATAAAGATTAGAGCAGAAATAAATAAAATCAAGAAGAATAAAACAATGAAAGCAGGAGCTGGTTCTTTGAGAAAATAAACAAAATAGATAAACTCCTAGCCAGACTTAGTAAGAAAAAAACAGATTGTACACACATAAACAGAATCAAAAATGAGAAAGGAGAAATCACAATGGACACCACAGAAATACAAAGAATTACTAGAGAATACTATGAAAAATTATATGCTAACAAACTGGGTAACCTAGAAGAAATGGACAACTTTCTAGAAAAATACAACCTTCCAAGGCTGATGCAGAAAGAAACAGAAAATCTGAACAGACCAATTACTAGCAAGGAAACTGAACTACCTAAGAACAAAACCCCCAGGCCAGATGGCTTCACCACTGAATTTAATCATTTAGTGAAGACCTAATATGCATCCTCCTTAAAGTTTTCAAAAAAGTAGAAGAGGGAGTACTTCCAAACTCATTCTATGAAGCCAGCATCACTCTAATACCAAAACCGGGCAAAGACCTCACCAAAAAAGAAAATTACAGACCAATATCCCTGATGAACGTAGATGCAAAAATACTCAACAAAATATTATCAAATCGAATTCAAAAATACATCACGAGGATCATACACCATGATCAAGTGGGATTCATCCCAGGGATGCAAGGATGGTACAACATTCGAAAATCCATCAACATCATCCACCACATCAACAAAAAGAAGAACAAAAACCACATGATCATCTCCATAGATGCTGAAAAAGCATTTGACATAATTCAACATCCATTCATGATAAAAACTCTCAACAAAATGGGTATAGAGGGCAAGTAACTCAACATAATAAAGGCCATATATGACAAACCCACAGCCAACATTATACTTAACAGCGAGAAGCTGAAAGCTTTTCCTTTAAGATCGGGAACAAGACAAGGATGCCCACTCTCCCCACTTCTATTCAACATAGTACTGGAGGTCCTCACCATGGTAATCAGACAACACAAAGAAATAAAAGGCA
>JAVSCE010017804.1:0-98486 GCA_032199065.1 Smutsia gigantea | reverse complement strand
AAAAGCAAGACCCATCTATATGCTGCCTACAAGAAACTCACCTCAAACGCAAAGATATCCCCAGATTAAAAGTGAAGGGATGGAAAGAGATATTTCATGCAAATAACAAGGAGAAAAAGCAGGTGTTGCAGTACTTGTATCAGACAAAATAGACTTCAAAACGAAGAAAGTAGCAAGAGATAAAGAAGGACATTACATAATGATAAAGGGGTCAATCCAACAAGAAGATATAACCATTTTAAATATATATGCACCCAACACAGGGGCGCCGGCATTTGTGAAACAAATACTAACAGAATTAAAGGAGGAAATAGACAGCAATGCATACATCTTAGGTGACTTCAACACATCACTCACTCCAAGGGACAGATCAACCAGACAGAAAATAAGTAAAGACACAGAGGCACTGAACAACACACTAGAACAGATGGACCTAACAGACATCTACAGAACTCTACACCCAAAAGCAATGGGATACACATTCTTCTCAAGTGCACATGGAACATTTTCCAGAATAGACCACATACTAGGACACAAAAAGAACCTCAGTAAAATCGAAAATATTGAAATTCTACCAACCAACTTCTTGGATCATAAAGGTATTAAACTAGAATTAAACTTTAGAAAGAAAACAAAAAGGCTCACAAATACGTGGAGACTTAACAACATTCTCCTAATTAATCAATGGGTCAATGACCAAATCAAAACAGAAATCAAAGAGTATATGGAGACAAATGACAACAACAACACAAAGCCACAGCTTCTGTGGGACGCAGCAAAGGCAGTTCTAAGGGGAAAGTATATTGCAATCCAGGCTTATCTAAAGAAAGAAGAACATTCCCAAATGAATAGTCTAAAGACATAATTACTGAAATTGGAAAAAGAACAACAAATGAGACCCAAAGTCACCAGAAGGAGGGACATAATAAAGATCAGAGAAGAAATAAATAAAATTGAGAAGAATAAAACAATAGAAAAAATCAATAAAACCAAGAGCTGGTTCTTTGAAAAAATAAACAAAATAGATAAACCCCTAGCCAGACTCACTAAGAGGAAAAGAGAATCTACACACATAAACACAATCAGAAATGAGAAAGGAAAATCACGACGGACCCCACAGAAATACAAAGAATCATAAGAGAATATTATGAGAATCTATATGCTAACAAGCTGGAAAACATAGAAGAAATGGACAACTTCTTAGAAAATACAACCTTCCAAGACTGACCAAGCAAGAAACAGAAAAACTAAACAGACCAATCACCAGCAACGAAATAGAAGCGGTAATCAAAAAACTACCCAAGAACAAAACCCCTGGGCCTGATGGATTCACCTCTGAATTCTACCAGACATATAGAGAAGAAATAACACTGATTCTCCTTAAAGCTTTCCAAAAAATAGAAGAGGAGGGAATACTTCCAAACTCATTCTATGAAGCCAGCATCACTCTAATACCAAAACCTGGAAAAGACCTCACCAAAAAAGAAAATTACAGACCAATATCCCTGATGAACGTAGATGCAAAAATACTGAACAAAATATTAGCAAACCGAATTCAAAAATACATCAAGAGGATCATACACCATGATCAAGTGGGATTCATCCCAGGGATGCAAGGATGGTACAACATTCGAAAATCCATCAACATCATCCACCACATCAACAAAAAGAAGAACAAAAACCACATGATCATCTCCATAGATGCTGAAAAAGCATTTGACAAAATTCAGCATCCATTCCTGATTAAAACTCTCAACAAAATGGGTATAGAGGGCAAGTACCTCAACATCATAAAGGCTATATATGACAAACCCACAGCTAACATCATACTTAATGGTGAGACGCTGAAAGCTTTTCATCTAAGATCGGGAACAAGACAGGGATGCCCACTCTCTCCACTGTTATTCAACATAGTACTGGAGGTCCTAGCCACGGCAATCAGACAAAACAAAGACATACAAGGCATCCAGATTGGTAAAGAAGAAGTCAAATTGTCACTATTTGCAGATGACATGATACTGTACATAAAAAACCCTAAAGATTCCATTCCAAAACTACTAGAACTAATATCTGAATTCAGCAAAGTTGCAGGATACAAAATTAACACACAGAAATCTGTTGCTTTCCTATACACTAATGATGAACTAACAGAAAGAAATCAGAAAAACAATTCCATTCACAATTGCATCAAAAAGAATAAAATACCTAGGAATAAACCTAACGAAGGAAGTGAAAGACCTGTACTCTGAAAACTACAAGACACTCCTAAGAGAAATTAAAGAGGACACTAACAAATGGAAATGCATCCCATGCTCTTGGCTAGGAAGAATAAATATTGTCAAAATGGCTATACTACCTAAAGCAATCTACAGATTCAATGCAATCCCTATCAAACTACCAACAGCTTTCTTCAATGAACTGGAACAAATAATTCTAAAATTCATATGGAACCACAAAAGACCCCGAATAGCCAAAGCAATCCTGAGAAGGAGGAATAAAACAGGGGGAATTACTCTCCCTGACTTCAAGCTCTACTACAAAGCCACAGTAATCAAGACAATTTGGTATTGGCACAAAACCAGACCCACAGACCAGTGGAACAGAATAGAAAATCCAAACATTAACCCAAACATATACAGTCAATTAATATTTGATAAAAGTGCCTTGGATATACAATGGGGAGATGACAGCCTCTTCAGCAGCTGGTGTTGGAAAAACTGGACAGCTACATGTAAGAGAATGAAACTGGACTACTGTCTAGCCCCATACACAAAGGTAAACTCAAGGTGGATCAAAGACCTGAATGTAAGTCATGAAACCATAAAACTCTTAGAAAAAAACATAGGCAAAAATCTCTTGGACATAAACATGAGCAACTTCTTCATGAACGTATCTCCCCGGGCAAAGGAAACAAAAGCAAAAATGAACAAGTGGGACTATATCAAGCTGAAAAGCTTCTGTACAGCAAAGGACACCATCAGTAGAACAAAAAGACATCCTACAGTATGGGAGAATATATTCATAAAAAACATATCTGATAAAGGGTTGACATCCAAAATATATAAAGAACTTATGCACCTTAACAAACAGAAGCAAATAATGCAATTAAGAAATGGGCAGAGGACATGAATAGACACTTCTCCAAAGAAGAAATTCAGATGGCCAACAGGCACATGAAAAGATGCTCCACATAGCTAATCATCAGAGAAATGCAGATTAAAACCACAATGAGATATCACCTCACACCAGTGAGGATGGCCAACATCCAAAACACAAACAACAACAAATGTTGGCGAGGATGTGGAGAAAAGGGAACCCTCCTACGCTGCTGGTGGGACTACAAATTAGTTCAACCATTGTGGAAAGCAGTATGGAGGTTCCTCAAAAAACTCAAAATAGAAATACCATTTGACCCAGGAATTCCACTCCTAGGAATTTACCCTAACAATGCAGCAGCCCAGTTTGAAAAAGAGAGATGCACCCCTATGTTTATCACAGCACTCTTTACAATAGCCAAGAAATGGAAGCAACCTAAGTGTCCATCAGTAGATGAATGGATAAAGAAGATGTGGTACATATACACAATGGAATATTATTCAGCCATAAGAAGAAAACAAATCCTACCATTTGCAACAACATGGATGGAGCTAGAGGGTATTATGCTCAGTGAAATAAGCCAAGCCGAAAAAGACAAGTATCAAATGATTTCACTCATATGTGGAGTATAAGAACTAAGGAAAAAAAAAACTGAAGTAACAAAACAGCAGGAGACTCACAGAACCCAAGAACGGACTAATAGTTACCAAAGGGAAAGGGACTGGGGAGGATGGGTGGGAAGGGAGGGGCAAGGGGGAAGAAGGGACATTATGATTAGCAGATGTAATGTTGGGGGGGCACGGGGAGGGCTGTACAACCCAGAGAGGACAAGTAGTGACTCTATGGCATCTCACTACGCTGATGGACAGTGACTGCAATGGGGTTGGGGGGGGGAACCTGATGAAGGGGGTAGTGTTATCACCATAATATTACTCATTTAATTGTAGATTAATGATATCAAAATAAACTAAAAAAAAAGACTTAATTTATAAAAATGGGCATGAGGGCTGAATTTGGCCTGCAAGTCATAGTTTGTCCTCCTACACTCATGGAAAACTCAGGACTCTTCAAACCCACTTAGAAAACCACTGACTGAATTCAACCCTTTTGTGTCATTGGTGGGGAAACTGAGGCATAGAGGAGGAAGAAAGGAAGAGCTTGTCCCAGGTCACTCAGGATCAGTGGCAGAACCAGAGGGAACCTGTGTCCTGACTCCCAGCCCAGTGGGCTAGCCACAACTCCAAGTAGCTGTTCCATTGAGCAGCCTTGAAGATAAGGGATGCTCAGGAAGGCACGGCATAAAAGGAGATGGTAGGGAAGTGGAATCATTAGGGTAGTTGATGTGAATGGTGAACCACCTAGCCTCACCTTTGTTCTGTGTGTGTGTGTGCTCATGCACATGTGTATATGTGTAGATGAGCTTCTAAAGTTGTAGGTGTTGATCAGGTTCTCCCAAACTTTCCTGATCACCAGAACCCCCTCTAAAGCTTAATAATACAGAATAATACAGAGCTTAGGCATAAGCTAAAAGAACCCATTTAGGTGCCCTCTCAGACCCCTTGAAACTGCATTTTTAATGTATTCCAAGGTGTTCTGATGCTCAGTCAGGTTTGGAAACTCTGGGTGATGCTCTTGACCTTGAAGACCAGGATAAGGAAGCTCATGAGCAGAGCAGAGACAGGAAATCTGTCCTGTATCAAGGCAGAAATTTGTGGATCTAACAAAAATACACAGACCAGTGATTCTGGAAATATGTTTCTGAAATAGCTTCTCCAACTGAGCCTTTGGCCATCAGAGGTTGGAGGTGGTGAGGCCAACAGTCAGGAGCTAATTTCCTTCTTCCTAGGGATGCTGCCTGCAATGCTGGATGCTGCTGTCAGGTACCTGGTGGAGCCCTGAGCCTCGGGGCCCCTCATGGAATGGCAAACCAAGACAGAAATGAGCACACATTTTCATTCTACCATGCACCGTAATTCGCTGGGAAGAGATACATTGAATTGCATTCAGTAGAACTTCACAAACATTTCCACCCAAGTTCTAACAGGGGGTGGCTGGAAGCCACAGACCACGGGCTTAAAGTTTCTTGCAAGTCTCAGTGGTCTACTGAACACAGATTCCACATTCTAGTGCATCATCTGTTTGTTTCAATAGAAAAATGGGTGCCTTCTCACCTACTCAAATATCTTTGAGCAAGTTATTACCTGGGGACCTTTAAAAGATACTGATACCTGGGACCCACCTCCAGAGAGTTAAATTTAATTGGTCTGGCTTGTGCTCTGGGAATTGGGATTCTCAAAAGTTCCCCAGGAGCTTCTAAAAAATAGTGATGCTGAGAACTTCCTGGGCTGGTAACATGCCCTATTTTCATCTCTTGTCTCACATACTTCCAGGCACACACCACCACCACCCACATAGAGGAGCTTAGGCATAAGCTAAAAGTGCCCATTTAGAAGAGCCAGTGCCACCAGAAACAACTAACAGGTTAGCCAATTTTCACCAATTATTTTCTTTCTGTGAGCTACCTCAACAAAGAAAATCAATCTCAGACCCGGTTTCTCTCCTGAGATGCCAGTTGCAGGGACCATGATCTTAGGTGGAGAAAAATTTTGTTTTTATTTTCACTAACCCCTACCTGAAATTTAGCATTTCCTTCAAATATGAGTACAGGCAACAGACCACAGTATTGTTGGCTGTAGAAATCTCAGGCACTTTCATATCACAGAATAGATATGTCCAAATATCATTTATGTGCATCACTGCTTTGAAATTGTGGAAATTACTGGACCCGTTGCTGGATCTTGTTATTTAATGTACTGATAAAGAAGTACATATATTATTACTATGTCATAAATTTGTCTTTTTTACTGTTTTGGTGGTTGTATTTCAATACATTTGATTTCCTATGTATTTAATTGATGCATTGGAAATTATTATTGTGAAAAGGGGTGTGCAGCCTTCCAAGTGCTCTCTCAGCCATTGAGCCTCATGTGGCTGGAGGCAGGGGTCTGCAGAAGGCTTCCCATTGGTGGCAGACAACTGTGCATCCAGCAAGAAATGCTTACCTGTGGGTCGGAGAGCCGGGAGAGGTCGGGGTACAGGTAGAACTTGATGCCTTCAGTTGCCCCTGGCAACGTGAGCCCGCGGATCAGGAGGATCAGAAGCATGACATAGGGGAATGTCGCGGTGACATATACAACCTGCCCAGGTGAGGAGAGGAAAGAATCAAGAAGGGTGACAGTGGTGGGCAATGTGACAGCCCCCTAACTTCTCACTGGGAGAGCAAAGGGCTTCCCAGGACAGCATTAAGACATGAACTCCTAACATAGCCTATTCTCCTACATCATCTCTCACTACCTCTCCAGAAGGCCCAGGCCATTCAGCAAGTATCTGTTAAGTTGTTAAGTGCCTACAATGATGCTTGAGATCAATGCTTTTCAATCATTTTTTACTATAACCCACAAAAAGATATATCACAATCCTGTATGCATTGAGCTAGAACAGGAAGTTTCACAAAATATTCATTTATGTGTGATGCACTCAATATTTTCTATACTTTATTTCATTTTTTTGGAAAGCTGGTCATGACTCCCTAAATTTATGTCATCATTCAGCAATGGGCCAAGACCCACATTTTTGAAAACCACTGCTCTTGAAGAAAATTAAGTTTTCAGAGACACAGATAAGATGGGAGAGGATAGAAAAGGGGAGAAGAGAGGAGGCTGAGGGTGAGGGGAGGGAAGCTGTCTGGGGCCGGAGAGGCCCAGGGATTTGCCTGGAATCATCCCAGTTCTGCTTGGAGGCAGGAGATTGGACCCAGTGAACCCAAGAGGTCCTGCAGCCCATGGATTCGGTGTAAAAATCAAGTCAGTGAAAGAAACAAAATCTTCCCTGGGTTTCCTCCCATAAAAGCTGTTATAGGAAACAGTGATACATTCACAGTCTTATAGGACTTTCTGTCCTGGGGGCTGTGCCCTCTCCTTAAGGTCCCTGTAGGACTCTGTGTCCCCTCCTTTGTCACATTCTCTCCTCCAATTATTTGGTCATGTCCTCTCAGTGGGGACTGCCTGTTCCATCTGTTTAGATCAGCAACTTGTCAACATTTGGGGGCCATGGACACTTCTGAGAATCTGATGACAGCTCTGGACCTGCTCCCCCTCCCACCAAATGTGTACAGACATAGAAATGTGCACAAGCTTCTAGATTCCCCAGGCTTAGAGACTCAGATTCCCCAGGTAAAGGACCTATGCTCTTATACCTATGATCTTAATTCTTCCTGGGCTAGTGTAGCCTCTTGCCCCTTTCCAACCCAGGGTTTCTTTGACCAGTGGTTCAGTCCTTTGCTCCATTCATTAATTCATTCATTTACTCACTCACCCACCTACTCACTCACTCACATAAATACACTTGTGTGTACCAAGCACCGAGCTAGACTCTGGAACATATGACTAGAGTGAGTCATAGGCTGGAGGCTTTTCTGCTTCAAGAGGCTTCACCACTGGCAGAAAAGACAGACACGTAGGTAAGTGGACAATTAATGCATTATGTTATCAGGGGGTGCAAAGGATAGTGGAGCACAGAGTAGGTAACTATAGGGGCAGTCAAGGAGGGCTTCTCCAAGGAGGTGATCTAGGTGTTGGCCTGCAAAGGATAAGTAGGAGTTCAGGACATGGGACATGGGGATGAAAGAGAGAGGAGAATAAAATCCTACCACCACAGATATAATAGAAATGTTACATTTATATAGCAGCTCCTCTTGGATTTATTATTTTATTTTTACATAAATTAAGATCCTAGAAAAATTGAAATAGAAAACACTACAGCATTACAAATTATGATTTTGTGTTAATGCTTTATTATTTCATTGGAGAATGGTAATACACACATTGGAGGGACTGAAGAGGACAGGAAGACTACAAAACAACCAGCAAAAAGCCACTACTGCTTCTTTGCACTTAAATTACAAACAGAAAGGTAAGAGACCATACTTTATATAAATACAAATGTAAGTCATTTGGTTAGTAAGTGACAAAGCAGGGACTTTTTAAACCCAGTCCTCAGAAAATAGGAAATAAGAGCAAGCAGGGCGAGGCGTCAATGGGACCTGTTGATGCCAACTGGAAGGCTAGAGTATCTCATCCAGACACTGTCCCTAGCCCACAACATTGGCACCATCGATTTCGGCCCACTGATTTTGGCATCCTGTTTCCAAATCAACAATCACCTCAATGGACACGTCATGCAATCAATACAATCTCCTGCTGTCATATATAATAATCCAGAAAAGGTGAATGTAAGTCAAATATATACTAAAAGACTCTCAGGTGATATTAGTAATAATACAATATTAGAGGCCAGCAGTCAATAAGGGTTAATGGCTCCTGCCCAGAGAACTAACGGTGCTATAAAATCTCCTGCGATTTGTAGGTACCATCTATCATAGATCTTCAGCATTTCACATAAATTCTTGATTCTCTTCAAAAGGAACACCCCAGTCAACGAGCTTGTGTCTATGAAAAGTCAGGGAGGCAAAAATCCTTTGCTTTCACTACATATTTTCCACTTTTGTATGGCAGAAGATTAATGATTAGAGTGCACAGGACCTGATTAATGATATTTCTATCTTAACCCCCAAGGCTCACAAAATTTAAGGAAAAGAACATTACGATGTAATCGTAAGAACTGAAAATCATAGGAATTTGCCCTTCACCTGCAGGACCACTTTGATGAGACTAAAGTTGGTTATGCTCTGCCTGGTCTGTAGTGAGTGGACTAGGCCACTGGGGTGTCATTAAGGGATCATTTATAACCTGATTAAATGTAACCTTGCTTTGCCTTCAGTAACATATATAGCAGCAGACTGTTCCTCTGCGACCCCAGTGACATGATTTATTAAGTGGCTGATGATTATTTTGAAGCAACTCCATTATTTAGAGTTCTGAATTGATACAATGACTATTACATTTAGGAAAACTACTCTTCCTTCCCTGGTAGCCATACCTGCATTTTTACACTCCTTTTATAAAACCATAAGGGAAATAATATATTCAGATGAACTGTCTAAAGACCACAGTGCAGACAACCAGACAGGCTGCCAAAACAAAACCACTGGCTGACAGGCATTAGCTAGAAAATTCCTTTGTAAGCTGAGGTTTGAGAGCCTCCAGTCAGGGTACAAAAAGTGGTTTAGGGGCATCATTATGTAATGCATACAAGTGGACAGTGGTATTAAAGTTGAAAATGCAATGCTGAGGACAGCCTGTAACTGTCACTGGTCCCAGCTCTCCTAAACGCCCCTTCTAATCTGTTTCTACCCTCAGCCCTACCAGACATCATCTTTGATTTTTCCTGAGAATAGCTGTCGACTGTCCAAACATTATAGACCTTGTAATCAAGAGATTGAGTATAAGTGGCATGTATGCTTCCACATCTTTCCTGTGCTCATGGCAGACATCACTAATTGATTACAACACTCTTTGCAGCTAAGCCTAGATTCAGCCTCAGAATCCTCCACACAGTGCTCCAGGCAGCCCCTATAATTGGGTAGGAAGAAGTCCATCATTTGCTACTCTTGATTTAGTCCATTTTTCATTTATGCATTCACAGAGTGTCCTGCAAGTCTGTGGTCCCTGTCCCCAGAATAGTAAGACCCAGGTTTTGTGCTCAGGGAAGGAACTGGTGAATGTGTGCATGCATGCATGAGATGCCTGGGGTCATGACAACCAAAAAAGTAGTGTGAAACTGGGAAAAGGCTGGAGAGACAGGTTGGAAGGGTTTCTGTGAAGGGGTTTACTTCTGGTTGTGACATCCAAGTTGGAGCTGGGTCTCCAAGGATAAGTGGGGATGGGAGAGGCTGAGTCACACAGGGAGGATGTGGAACTAGCCAAGGATGTGGAAATGGGCATAATATAGTTCCCTTGACATATAGGAACCTCCAGGTTGTCCTCCAGGAGCTCAAGCTGGAGCTGGCCTCACCTGTTTCCACGGCATTCTCCACATTCAATCAATAGTGTTAAGTCCTGCCAACTTGATCTCCAGCTACATTCTGAAATTGCACCCCCTTTCACTCCCATCACTGGGCCCTTCATCACATTTCTTCCTAGTTATGTGACAGCCCCACACTGTCCATGCTGCAACCCAGGTTTCAAAAATATGACTCTGGCATGTGTCTTCCTGCTCCTCTGAGTCTGCCCTCCCCACCTTCACACACAAGGCTGTGGGATACAGTGCAAGGGTTGGGTTTTGACTCAATTGGCCCTGGGTTTAAATTCTCGCTCTGCCCGAATTGCTGTGTGGCTTGAGCGGTCTCCCACCACCCACTCTTCTTTGCTGTGCCAGGTCCATCACTGCTGGGGAGTGTGCCAGGCTCTTTCTGGCCCCCATTGCCTTTTCATGCCTCCCTTTATCCATAAGGTCCATCCTCACCTCCTTGGCCACCCACAGTATTTGTCCTGCATGTGTCTGAATCCACACAAGGCTGAGGACTCTCATGCTTTCCAGTTGCGACATCATTGTTCAATCTACTTTTGTAAGTCAGGTAGCCGGGGCCCAAGGTGGTTGATTTCAAGTACAGTAAGTAGTTCCCCCTTATCCTTAGGGATAGGTTCCAACACCCCCAGTGGATGCCTGAAATCATGAATAGTATTAGACCCTATATATACTGTGTTTTTCGTATACATACGTACCTATGATAAAGTTTAATTTATAAATTAGGCATGGTAAGATAACAATAATAAGACAGAACAATTATGATCATATACTGTAATAAAAGGTTTGTGAATGTGGTCTCTCTCTCTCTCTCTCACAAAATATATGATACTGCACTCTTCTTGTGATGATGTGAGGGGATGAAATAACTTCATGATGAAGTGAAGTAAAGGGCATAGGCGCTGTGATACAGTGTTAGGCTACTGCTGACCATCTGACATACTGCATTATATGCTGTACAATGGTTGATCGGGGTAACTAAAACCTCAGAAGACAAAACTATGGATAAAAGGGGACTGCAACACCTCAGTCTCACCTCAGGAGCCTCCCTCTTATCCTATAAACCATGCCGTCTGCCCAAATGCTGTTGAGAGACTGAATGCCACATCCTCCCTGACCCCCATCCCACCTTCATTCCCACCCCTCCAGCCCTCTCAGCACCTACAGCTGTTCTCCATCAGCTGTTGTACTGCCTTGTAGGTTTAAGCTCCATGAGGAAAAGTTTTGCCTTTTACTTTCCCTGCTGTATCTGCAGTGCCCAGGAAAGCCTATGGTACCTAAGACATGCTCAGTAAATTAAGTGTTGGATGGATAAACAAATAAGCAGGCTGAGCTCTGTAATCCTGAGGTCAGACTTCAGGTCTTCAAACGACCACTTTGTATTTCATCCCTGGGTCCATATAAAAAGGGATTCAGAAAATAGTATCTGATTTTAAGAGGAGTGTTCATAAATAAGGAAATCAGAAGAGATTTAGATTTGCCTTTAATAGACAAACCAGTCCAGATACAGAGGGCAGCTTAGTTCAGAAGGAAGGTGCTTCCCAGCAAAGTTCAGTGTCCCTTTCAAGATGTCTGAGGCCCCAGGATTTGTCTGGAAGAGCCAAGCAGAGCTCAGGCTTTTACTGAATTATTCAGTGTTTGGTGATGGGCACAATAAGGTCACTGACAAGGTACCATGAGCTTTGGCTATTCCTGGCTATGGCCGGTGGTGGCTCAGAACAGAGTGGTGCGTGTGGGGGAAGGAGTATCTAATCTGTCAGACCTCTCAGACCCTTGAAATAGGGCTCCTGCCCCAAGCACACCCCTTGGTTAAGGAAGAGGGTTTTTTTTTTACTATTTTTTAATTTCCTTTTAGGAGGTCAAGTCCTCATGAATATAAAGGTTAGCACAATTGGTGGTAATTATACTGTATCCTGTTTTAATTGACTCTAATTACTCATTTGCATACCAATACTGGAACTGTGGGGCATTTTCTCCTGCTTCCAGGACTCAGCTATTTATTTCATAGCAGGGAGATTGTCTGATCATTGGGAAAGCCACAAAAGTTGCAGAAGGGCTGCCCCTTAATGCGTTTTCTAGGATAACAGGGTCAATTGGAAAGCTGAACCTTGTTCAAATAGCATCAGGAAAGCAGGTAGGGGGTGGAAGGCAAGGACCCAGGACCACAGAGTCAGAAGATCCTGTTGGCAGGTTGGGCCAAGTTCCATACCCTCTCTGTGCTGGAATTTTACCATCTACAGAGGCAGGGGTAAACTAATCCAAACTTCAATCCCTCTTGTACCATTTTTTCTTTCTCCCTCTTTTTTTTCCTATATACATGTATCACCTTTGTATTATTTACTTAATGTTTTCTATCATCAAACTCTTAAGTTAAATAAATATGTGATGAGAAAATTGAATTACTATTATAAACAGAAAACCGTTACCTCTAACCACAAATAGGTTAAAGCAAAAATAAATGCAATAAAAACAAAACATGATTAAATTCTAGCCAAACGATCTGAGTCTGAGCTGTGTCCTTCTTGTTCAAAAGCAAGAGTAGCCAGTGTCAGAGAGGCAATAAAAGATAAACCAGCTTACTGTACCTTTCGCCTTTAAAGATAAAAAGGGAATATTGTCTCATTATGTGATTGAATGTTCTTTGACCAGGTTTCATGTATCACTAAAATCATCCTGTGGACCACCAGTAGAAAAAACACTTCTATCTATGGAAAAGACCAGACAGGTTATCCTTGAGGTCCTTCCCAGCAACCACAGTGTTTTCTAGAACAGCCCATCGCCAACCACACCCTTTCAAAAGACCAGATCCCTGGAACTATCCAGGGTCCTGACACTGATGGGGCCGAACCTTCTGAGAGCTGGCTACCCAGAACCTTGGAAGATGCTGTCATTAACTGAGCACTTACTGGGTGCACAGTGTCACACAGTATCTCCAACTGATTTTCATACCACTTGAGTAAGTTCTATCTCCATTTTGCAGACCAAAAAAAAAAATCCTTGAAGTTCAGAGAAAGAAGTGGCTTGTTCAGGGGCAAAGAGCTCCGTCCACTCTCTCCACCACACATACTATGCTCTCTGCTACAACCCTGGCCAGACATGCCTTCCTGTTTTCTCCTCTGTCTGTCCTTAACCTTAAGGGTCCAGCTTGCCTGACATTTGGCAGCAAATCATTATTATCTATTACCCCACCCTGGGAAACACCAGCTCTCCCTCATTTCCCTTCCAGCTGGGCTTGCCTCTGTGTGGGGAGTACATCTGCCCATCACATATGGTTGGAAAGCATTGTATTGAACTTTCAATCCTTAGAGAATCATTGTTTTGAATACCAACAGATTTTTTTCTCAGCTTTGGTTTTTGAGAGAGTACTACCTGAATTCCCAGGAAAGAACACTATAGCAGGCACCAAAACAGTCTGACATAACCTCCACTAAGAACAAGATGCTAGGAGAATATGAATCTGGAGAAGGGAGGTCACCATAGACAACATATGTCCTCTTCACCATTTTTAGAGGTATTATTCTCAGACCATTCTCACATAAATAGCAAATGAAGAAAAAACATTCTATCTGTTTTTTTGCTATTATTAATATACAATTACATGAGCAACATTATGGTTACTAGACTCCCCCTATTATCAAGTCCCCACCATATACCCCATTGCAGTCACTGTCCATCAGTGTAGAACGATGTTATAGAATCACTACTTTTCTTCTGTGTGTTATATTGCCTTCCCCATATCCCCCACCCCACCCCCACCCCCGCTACATTATATGTGCTAATTGTAATAGCCCTTTTTCCCCCTTATCCCTCCCTTCCCACCCATCTTCCCCAGTCCCTTTCCCTTTGGTAACTGTTAGTCCATTCTTGGGTTCTGTGAGTCTGCTGCTGTTGTGTTCCTTCAGTTTTTTCTTTGTTCTTATACTCCACAGATGAGTGAAATCATTTGGTACTTGTCTTTCTCCGCTTGGCTTATTTCACTTAGCATAATACCCTCTAGCTCCATCCATGTTGTTGCGAATGGAAGGATTTGTTTTCTTCTTATGGCTGAATAATATTCCATTGTGTATATGTACCACTTCTTCTTTATCCATTCATCTACTGATGGACACTTAGGTTGCTTCCATTTCTTGGCTATTGTAAATAGTGCTGAGATAAACATAGGGGTGCATATATCTTTTTCAAACTGGGCTGCTGCATTCTTAGGGTAAATTCCTAGGAGTGGGATTCCTGGGTCAAATGGCATTTCTATATTGAGTTTTTTGAGGAACCTCCATACTGCTTTCCACAATGGTTGTACTAATTTACATTCCCACCAGCAGTGTAGGAGGGTTCATTCCCCTTTCTCCACATCCTTGCCAATATTTGTTGTTGTTTGTCTTTGGGATGGCGGCCATCCTAACTGGTGTGAGGTGATATCTCATTGTGGTTTTGATTTGCATTTCTCTGATGACTAGTGATGTGAAGCATCTTTTCATGTGCCTGTTGGCCATATGAATTTCTTCTTTGGAGAAGTGTCTGTTCAGCTACTCTGCCCATTTTTTAATTGGCTTATTTGCTTTTTGTTTGTTGAGGTGCGTGAGTTCTTTATATAATTTGGATGTCAACCCTTATCGGATATGTCATTTATGAATATAATCTCCCATACTGTAGGAAGTCTTTTTGTTCTACTGATGGTGTCCTTTGCTGTACAGAAGCTTTTTGGTTTGATATAGTCCCACTTGTTTATTTTTGCTTTTGTTTCCCTTGCCCGGGGAGACATGTTCATGAAGAAGTTGCTCATGTTTATGTCCAGGAGCTTTTTGCCTATATTTTTTTCAAAGAGTTTTATGGTTTCATGACTGACATTCAGGTCTTTGATCCATTTTGAGTTTACTTTTGTGTATGGGGTTAGACAGTAATCTAGTTTCATTCTCTTACATGTAGCTGTCCAGTTGTGCCACATTCCATCTGTTTTAAGCAACCAAATTCTAAATAGGTGGAGGGAGTCATGATTTCACAAAAAATGGATATTCACAATTCAAGGAAGCAAAGGTGTTTTAGCAATAAGAGCAGTATGCCCAAGGGGAGTGAAAGTAATCTTTGCGTGATGATGTGGTTTATCATTAGTTATGGACATTAGCCCACATGTGAGCCTAAAATAATATACAAAAATACTGGCCCCTTGAGATTCATGTTTCATGGCGTCATCCTGGAGATGGGTTGAAGGGCATCAAGGGGAGGTGATGGGTGCCAGTGTTAGGGCTGCAAGGCAGCAAAGCCGAGTGGGATGACCAGGTACTAGTTCCCATTCTACCACAGTGGCAGAGACCATAAGCTCTCTCTCAAGATGTGCTCCCCCTTCTTCTGCATAATGAAACTCCTCATTTTTGACTTGGATCCATGGCTGCCTAGAATAAAGACATTTCCCAGCCTCCTTTGCAGCTAGGTGTGGCCATGTGACAACATCTGGCCAATCAGATACAAATGAAGGTGCTGTGTATAACTGCCAGGTTCTGCCCTTAAATGGAGGAGCTGCATTTTATTATACTTCCTTTCTCGCCCTTAGCACAGGTTGGAATAAAGACCAGGTAGGGAGCCAATCTAGACTAAGGAAATGAAGGTGACACCCAAGAGAAGGCAGAGCAACAGAACAGATGGAGTCCATTATAAGGAGTCAGGCATGTAATCTAAATATCTAACCACTGCTTACCTCTATGATCTTGGATGGATCCTATTCCTCCTCTAAATTTGTGTCATTTTTTTTGTTGTTTTGTTACATGAAGGCACTGGCCCACATCTCTACACTGTTCCTTTCTGCTCAGAATGAAGGGAAAATTCTGAGGATTCACCTAAGGATTCTGAAGGTGGGCTCCTGAGAGTGACTATCCTTGTGCCCCTGCTGTCAACCAAAAATGGCAACAAATATTCAGGAAGTCTCTCAAAAGGTCTGGTCAATAAAATTAAAAGAGCAGTGAGAACAGACCTGCCAAAGAGATCACCAGTCCTTGGTAAGCCAGTTTCAACCTTCTCTGTGACGGTTTAAAATGAGCTTGACAGGGAGAGTAGTCAAATTCAGTGTGGACCCCATCATCATATACAAAGGTGTATGTGTGGGTCAAAGGCCTTGTGTGTCTCCTTCCTGTGTCTGAATCTTCCTCATGTGTGAAATGAGGGTAACACCTATTTCAAAGGTTGATGTTAAGGTTTGAGATAATCATGCAAAGCACTTGACACACTGACAGACACGGCTTAATAACTGGGAGGACTGTGATTGCCTTTGCTGGCCATCACCGGGCCACTAAGCAGTGCCCCTTCAGCCTGGCAAGTGAGTGGCCTTGGCCAGCAGAAAACAACATACCTGGGGTTCAAGAATGCAAACAGAGAGGAGTCAGCCCTGTCTCAGCCATAAGGGGGTAAAGGGGCAGGGCTCCCCAAATCCTCATGGGATCCTGTCACTGTCAATGAGAGTCACTGGCAACGTGGTGGCAGTGGAAGGCTGGTATGAAGTGGTCATAATGCACTGGATGGGAAAAATCTAGGTGAACAGGACCCAGAGATAAGAAAAGTATCAGGTCAGAAGAGAAGCGTACACAGCCATCCAGAGGAGTGGTGGCATCCAGACTATGGAATGAAGGCTAGAGGGCAGTAGGAGTAAGCCACAGTGGCCACTAGGGATGAGACTCCTCTGGGGTCCCAACTCCAGCCAACAGCTGTGGCAACTGAGGGGCAGTCAGGGTGCAGACAGTACTCAGATGGCATGGAAGATACTACACTAGGATGAAATGAGTAAGACCAAAGTCCAATTTAAAAGGATATAGCAGACTCAAAAGCTGAGTTGAAGGGCAGGATGGGCCCCAGCTGTATCATCACAGGCACACTCATGACAGGGACGGACCTTACCTTGTAAAGGAAAAAGCTAGACTTTCAGGAGACACCAAGGACAATGAGCATCACCAACCTTCATGAGGCTCTAGGAACCCAGTGAGGAAGGAGCTCAAGGGCCCCCTGTTGAGTGATATGCTTGCTGGGAGCTCGGGTGCAGCTTATGGGGGAAAACTTGCTGAGACTTCTCAGATATTGACCCCAAAATGTCACTCCCAGCCCTGATAGGTCATGAGGGACTAGAGCAATGGGCATCTCCAGGGGTTGGGGAGTTAAGGGCTAGGAACCAGAGAATGGTATTATCTCTTCTTGCTGATGGCTGGCATCATAAAGACCACCTATGCCCATGGCCTTTTCCATGGTTTTATTATTAAGTAATCAGGGGCATTCTGGTTGGAGCACAGGGCTTAAAATAGAAAAGTGCTCAGTTCAAGGGAAGTGAAAGGTCAGGGGACACCTAATAATGATGGGACTACCATTAATCGTTGGCTCGACATGCACTGTTCTTAAGTTATCCAGTTTTGTAAGACAAAGTATTACTCCCCTTTCACAAAAGTGGAAACTGAGGCACCCAGAAGTTGAGTATTTGTCCCATGGTTACACATCTTGAAAAAAGCAGGATTCAAGCTCAGATCCATCTGACTCCGACGCTGGCACTCAACCCCTGCAAGTCCCATGGGGAATTCAGGGGCCTCTATAATCCAACCAGCTGCTTCTAATACTTTTTCCTGTTTTCCCTGAACAAACCCTACATTTTCCTGCATGCAAGCCTTTGTCTTATCACTCCCTTCACCTGGAAGTTCCTTTTTCTCTTCTCTATTTACCAAAATCTTGCTAACCTTCAAGACCAGTCAATCACTATGTCTTCCAGGACTCAGCTCTCAGCCATCCAGACAGAAATACTCCTTCTACAGCCTATAGCACACTGAACAACATGGCACACAGACATGGGGATCGGCCTTGACTTCAGGAAAACCAAGTTCAAATCCAGCGTCTGGCACTTTCTATGTAACTACAAGTTATTGTCTTTCTAGGTATTGATATTTTCTTCTGTAAAATGGGGATAATGATGCAGCAGATTAATTTAATCCCTTTGACCCTCAGGTTCTTAAATCTAGGGAATGCTAATAACAGTTCCCACCTCTCTTGCTAAGTGCTGAGAATTAAATGAGCCAATGTTTACACAGCACCTAAGGACAGCAACTTGACACCTCAGCCCTTAGTAAATAGCTCCCCTTCCTCCTTTTATTTAGCCCTTATTTCCTCCTACCTTCACATACACCTGCCTCTCCCTTGACATTGGAATCTGAAGGGTAAGGGTCTTATTCATATTTGCGGGTTCTGAATGCCTCTCACAAAGGCCTACGTGGACTGCAACTAATTGAGGAGTGAACACATTCAGACTTCAAGAACCCAGCAAGAATGAATGGAACAAAACAGAATATAATCCTATGTGTCTGCCATGAGCCTTCGGTATAAACAGTCCCTGTTCTTACTTGATCCTCTCTGTCTGAGAGAAAGGAACTTTTCATTTTATACAATTCAACAGCCATTTATTAATGGCTGAGCCAGGCCATGTGCTGGTTTTGGAGAGCATGCTGATGAATGACCTGGCCCCTGCCCATGAGGGTGCACGAGCCAGCCCTGGACACAGTCAGCCATGGTGGTAGGCCACACAGTGCACTGCAGCCATGGGAGCTCAGGACGTGCAGAGTGATGAGGGAGGGAACAGCTCAGGTGGCAGTGATGCAGCACAGAGGTTCTCCTGGAGCTGGGCTTAGAAGAGGAACAGGCTGTCCCTGTTGCTCCAAAGAGTCTTGATCTAGAAAATTCCTTAGAGCAAGAAGGGTCAGGACACAGAGCATGTAGGGTGCTTCAGCCTGGGAATGTAACCTCTGGAAAAAGAAACAAACTCTGCAGTGGCTGAGAAGCTGACCCTAGAGATGACAAGATGCTTAAATAGCAACCCTGCTCATGAAGACAACTGAGCCCAGTTCAAATCCCCGTACAGAAGGATATCTAAAAATCACTGGATGGGAGAGTCTAGTGTTTAAGCCTTTGTCATGGTGAATTGAGTATAGCTAGAGAGTCAATGCTATTGATTTCTACATATCTCCACCCTAAAGACCACGAAAATGAGCACAAATTCCCAAACAAGCCAAGCAACATAAATATTCCATGCAGAGCTTACATATTCCCAGCCAGGCTTACACTGGCATCAGCATCTATTATTTACTGCCTGAAAAACAGAACTTGGTACCTTGGCTAATAATGATTCAAACCCCATCTATCTCTCTTAAACTAGAAGGCAGGTGTCACCATGGTGACCAAAAGCACCATTAAAGCACACCACTAAATCCCACACAGGGGTTTACCGAGGCAAGGGGGCTGCCTGCTGAGAAGCACCACCCTGTGTCCTCTTACTCCAGTCTTCAACCTGCTCGTGGTGATGGAGGTGTGGAGAGGAGAGGGAAGAGCTGACATTTAGGGGCTGTGTCTGCGGTCAGAAAGAGCAAACTGCTGCCTGGATCCTGCAAGCACTGTCCATCCTCTAAGAAAGACCACCTCCCGTCTATCCTACAGACCAATGAGTTGGGCTCTCCTGAGTCCTCCAAGAGTCCTGAGTAATAGGGATCCCACCCAGGCCACCTGTGCTGGCTGCAAAACAGTCCTTCCAAAACAGCATCATTTCTTGAAAGAATCTATGCTTGCTTCCTGTTCTTGCCCCAGTTGATGGCGATCTGCCTGCTGCCTCCTACCTCTCCACTCAGCAGCCACCCCAGAGGACATGAGGGCTCCTCTATTAAGCTAAACCTAATGTTTTTTTTAGCATTTGTCCTCCAATTTTGCACCTTTAAAACTTTCCCTCCTTAGATGCCTCTGGTTTTCTGTTTCCTCTGCTCTTGATTGTTTTAGTCTCATTTGCAGGTTCATTTCTTCATTCATTCTTTCTATCAATTGATCAACCAACCAATCAGCTAACTTTGATTAGCATCTGTTATGTGCCAGATACTGCGGATACAAAGGCAGACCAAGAGCCCTGCCCTGAGTTTCGAGTAGTGGCAGCCTGCTCTCTACAGATTCCCAGAAGTCTGGCCTCATCCCACTTCTCTGCTCTCTCTGTGCACTCTCCTGGCTTTTCTTACCAGCTTCTGTGATTTGCAGAGCCACCGATGTGCTGACCATCTTCAGCCTCTCTCACCAGCCCACCAGAGAATTCAAGACTCCTATTTTCAACACCCTTATGTACAATACCTGGATTTCCTACCTACAATTCCACATGCTCAAAACCAAAACCATTACTTTCTCCCCCAAATCTGTTCTTCTGTGTCCCTTTCTTGGATAACAGTGTTACCCTTTCTCTCTTGCGCCCCTTCATGAATAAAGCCTTTGAAAGGGACAAATGCACATTGAGGCTCCATTGCATAGGGTGCTGCTCACTCTCACCAGGCGTGACCGGCTGCAGGGGGCTTTCGCTCTCCGTCTCCCCTCCAGGCCCCACCACCCTGGGTTTTCTCTACTTCCCAGAGAACTCAGCTGCCTCCACAGCTTCCTCCACCTCTTGGATCCCTAAGTCTTCAAAGTCACATACTTTCCCAGGGTATCCCCCCATTTCTAGAGCTTTGATGCCATCAATTCTAAGATGTGTACTTTCAGCACTGGTCACCTTATCCTGAAACCAGGATGTGCCCCGGGTGGCAGCTGCAATGTGGTTACTGCTCCCTGAGGGTAAAGTGACCCAGTTCAGAGCTGTTCATCCCTTCAGCTGCGTGGCTGTGTTGGTTAAAAATATTTCAAATTAAATTAATTTAAATCAATTGCCTTTTTATGTTTAGAATGTTTTTCTAAAAGATTATACTGTGTTTCATCAGAAAGGCACAGAAACAGGGGTCAAAGTTGATGCTGGGAAGCAAATATAAACCATTAGGGACATGATCATGATCCCATATTTTCTTGCAAAGAAACAACAAGTACTTTATGGATCTAAGAAGATAACCACCAGAAGATGAAGCTCTATTACACTGGTATTGCAGTACATGAAAACTGATTGCCATTATACCTCAATGATACACCTATGGACAGGAGGATATGCCACTTCCTTTGAAAGAGATAAAGAAACTTCAAAGCAATAAGAGTCTGGCATGGTTACTTCGTGTGTCACTAAGGAATAACGTGAAGGCAATGCCGAGCAGATAAACTGGAAGTATTTTCGCTTTTGGTAAACAGCCTTCTTAATTGGCAGCATTATGTACCTTCTGGCATAGATAATAATGGTGCAACTTAGATCAGATGAAATATGGAATATCAGCAGTTTCTCATCTCTCTGGGGACACAGGCCCCTTTGAAAATCAGATAATAGCTATGGACACTCACCTTTGAAAAATGTACTTATCTGCATGATCCCATAATCTTTATATAATTCCAAGGAGTTCATGGGCTTCCTGAAGCAACTGTGGGCCCCAGGTAAAGAAGCCTAACATATGGACTGATGACTCCGCTTGACATCGCTCTCTCCTGGGCTCCAGAACCCCACCCACCACCCAGACAGCTCCATGTGCAGCCTCACAGGCACTGCAAACACAATGGGTCCCCCAAGAGACACTCAGGCTCAGCTCCACCAAGCCCCTTCCTCCTGCGTGTCTCCCTGTCTCCCCCAAAAGCACCACCAAGCACCAGGCACTCAAGCCAGGTATCTGAGTTTCATCTGGGACTTCTCTGTCCTTCACCCTCCACATGCAGTCATGGGGATGTGGAGGGTGATTCACACCTTCCTCTTCCCTCCTCTTCAAAGCTGCCACCATCACCTCCTGAACTACCACTGCGTGAAATCCAGCCGTGGAGCCCGTCCACCTAATCGCCATGCCACAATCATGGTGGCCTCTTTATAAAGGAAGCCTGATCCTGTCAACCCTCTGCTTTAAGCCCTTTGGGGACTCCCCATTGCTTTCATCTTCCTAGGCTCATGGACGAGCCCTTCATGAACTACCCCCTGCCTACCAGGCCAGCCTGTCTCTCTCCATTCCCGCACAAGGACTGTGCCCTCTGGCCACAGTGAAGTTCTTCCCATTCCTTTCCTGAGCCATGTTCTCTTCCCCTCTGTCTCTCTCTTGAGCATCTCACATGTTATTCAGGGACCACACCTTAGATATTTGCCTCTGTGCCTCCAAGACTTACCAGCAGGTCTGTAATCCAGCAGATGTTTAGTGAGTGCATGTTCCGTAAAACATGAACGCGGCATTAAATCCTACAGTGAGGCAGAATAACAAAGGGTTCCAGTCCAAGCTCTGTGACTTTGAGCTGGTGGCACCATGTCTCTGGGCCTCAGTGAGCACAACCAAAAGTGGGTATAAAAACACCTACTTTAAAGGATTGTCGTGAAGGTTAAACAATGTAAGGCCAGTTGGTAGTTGCCACAAAAGCAGTGCTGTCGTCTAAGGGGCAACCTGGAGATGTGTGGGGTTATATCAGGTCATCCCAAAGACTGAGGTGCAGCATTTAATGACCAAGGGCTAGGAAAGCTGGCAACCCTGCAATGCATGGGACAGTCCCCACATAACAAAAAACTGCCCTGTTTCTTGTGATTTCCAAAACCTGCCACCAGACATTCATGTGTGACTGTGTGGTTGTGGGGGGGGGGGGGGCTATTTATTACGATTAAGCCTAGACTCTCTGTTTTACAAATAATCTCAAAGTGTATTTACCTCATTTTAATACAAACTGAACTTTTCAGAAATGCAATGACTATGTAAATTGACTGAAGACGTATTCTCTTTTATTCAATAGTGCACCAAACATTATTCACCATTTCAGAAAATCACGTCACGAATGGCAATGCCACCAGTGGGACCTGAGTGGCCAAAGGAACATAGTCTTATCAGTCCACATTTGCAGCTGTAGCATTTGAGATGATTCTGTAATAATACATGGGGTTAGCTCTTACTTAAAGATGTAAGCCCTAGAGAAAAATTATTGGCAATATTGAATGAAAACTTGGCTGTTTTTCCTTACATCCAGGTTGGTACTAATACATGACAACTCCATTATGTTTGTGGTGCGCTGGAGTATTTACATATTGAACACATTTTATTACAAATTGCTTGCTTTTTTGGTTTTCCTTTAAAATACAGCTGGGGTATTCTATCAGTTTTCTCAGCTGATCTGGATGGTAGCTTATTTATGAACTGAATTTCACGGTATAAAGGCGGTGTTACAAATTCTGGTCCTAAACAAGGGGTTGGGTCTGTGGGTGGCTTAAGCCACACTGGGGGCTGGTAGAGGCCCCGGGGCCAGGGCTGGCATGGAGTAAGCACTTAATTCCTGAAGTTGATAGTGTGATTGTCAGTATCCTGGGGCAATCACACCTGTGACACAACATACTTGTCATTCAGGATAAAGATGCTGTGTGGCTTCTGCAGTGGGAATTATCTTCTGCTTCAGTGTTCTCACTGGGGGTTCTAATTCATTACATATGGGGGGGGCGCGTTGTCAAACAAGAAAGAAGACAGCTACTGCCATGGCATAGAGCACAATGTGAGGCCAGTCAGTGCCCCCTCCACTTTCCCAAAATACACCCCCTGCTCAAGAACCCTCAATGGCTCCCCATTGCCCACAGGCCCCTAGACTGGCACATGGGCTCCCCCTACCCTGAAATCTGGCCTAGCCTATGGCTTCCCAACCTTCAAGGCCACCCTTGACTCTCCCTTTCCGTACTCTTCTCCCCTGGAAGGCCTGACTTAGGCCTCCACTTGGCTGTCCTTCAAAGTGAGTCTCACGTCCCACCTCTCCCAGGAGGCCTTTGCAGACCACTCTGGGCCACAGTAACTTCCTTATTCACACTCCATACCAGCACTGACTGTGCCTTTATTTGACAGTTAATTTACACTACAAAATCAGGTTCATTATCTTCAAGGGAGTGAATCCAATTTTACTTCCCCACTGGGCTGAGAACTCTTGTAAGTTAGAAAATAGATTTATAAAAATTATGAGCAATCAGATAAAAACAATAGTGATTTGTGTGTTTACTGTGAGACAAGTGTCAGGTGAGTACATGCATCTCCTCACTTGAGCCATTGAGATAGTTGCACTTACTGTCCCCGTGAAGGTTGAGGAAATAGCTGAGAGGTAAAGAGAGGCCCCTGTCCAAGGTCACCCCGGAGGCAGAGCTGTGATTCAAACCCATGTCTGTCTGGCTCTGCCCTCTTGTGCATACCCACCACTGTGTCACCCACCCATGGCACTGGGCATGAGTGGTGAGTGAATGTTCACCTATATGAGGAAGGAGCCAATGCTTACTAAGGGCTGGGAAGAACACGGTGGGAAGATGTGTTCTGCCACGTTTGATACCTGGCAGACCTGGGCTTGAATCCTGATTCTGCCACTGGCTGTGTGATCCTGTGCACACTGCTTATGTCTCTGGGCCTCAGCACCTTCATTTATCAGGGGGGATTTGCTAACACTTACCTGACAGTCTGCTGTGAAGATTGGATTAAATAATGAATATTTAGTGCCCAGCCCAATGTTGGGCACATAGTAGGTGCTCAGTAAATGAAGTTTCCCTAACTTAGGGGGAAGACCCAAGCTTTAAACTTGGGTCAGTCTGCCTCCATAGTTTCTGTGACCCCCTCCTCATCTCCCTGCACTCCCCCTGGACCTGTGATAGCCCTTCACTTGCTGCTCATCCTCAGACAAGGATCTCACACCTATAGCTATACACTTGGGGTCACACACAATTCCTATCAACTTGAGCCACTGAGTGGCACATGTTGTACTCTTCTCCCCCAAGACAAGTTTCCCCTTTGCTGTTTCCTTAGCCACTGTGGGGCTGGGGGAAGAGGACTTGGCTGTGTGACTGCCGGGATATGCTCTGGAACTTTCACCTCAATCCATCAAACAGGGTCCAGCACGTGATAGGCACCACACACTTGCAGGCTGACTGAGTCAACCAACTAGTGCTGGCTTCTAGCAACTGCCAGGTGTGCTGGTATCCCTACCATGGGTTTCCTACCCCAGGGATTAAGAAATAAGAGCTCCTGCCACGCAATGGATGCTCATGCAGCATATAGAAGGAAGAAGGAAGAGAGGAAAGAGGGAAGGAAAAAGGGAAAGAGGAGGGAGGAAAAACAATGTAACCTAGTTTTCTGGCCTTTCCCCTGAAATCCCCATTCTCCTCTGCCTTCTGGTAATTAATAACCATCCAGCTTGGATGCTTCTGCTTTCCTAGGTCCCTGTTTTTCTCTAGCACAGGAATATTTTGTAACTGCCTGTTTACTTGCCTACCTAGACTCCAGCCTCTAAACTTGTTTAGATTTGATATCTGTAGTCTGGGGGACAGGATATGCTTAATAAATATTTGCCTCATGAAGTAAGAAATCTCCTTAGGCCCACAAGCCTGGCAGTCAGGAGACAATGAGAGGCAAACTTAGGACCCTGAATGCTGCTGTCGGCAAGAGCCACTGGAGGAGTTAAGAGAAGGCCAAGAAGGTTGAGGGTGGAAGGGGTCAGCAAAGGCTTCTTGGAGCAGCAAGAGACAGCAGGGTGGGGCAGGAAAACAGTGGACAACAGAGCAAGATACAGAAGAAGGCTAATTGCTGCCATCACCCTGCAGGTGGACACCCAAGAGGATGGTGAGGGGGAGGGAGCCAGGGAGCAGGTTTGAGGGACTTAAATCTCCTCCACCCAAACCTAACATTTCCCAAATGCTAGGATTGGATCTGAGCTGGGCCTTTAACTATGAGCAGAATGTCAGAGGAGGGAAGGCATCCAGGTATGAGGAGAGAGATGGTGGGGGACCAGCCTTATTGGGGGAGGCACACAGTGGACAAAGAGTTTATGGCGGAACTGAGGTGAGGCATAGAACCTCACCCCTCCAGACGAGAGAGACATTGCCTGTGACAAGCTATGTCACAGGCTGAGCCCAGCTAATCATTATTCTGGTACCTTCCACAAATATATGCATATGCATTTGCGTCAATTAAAACAAAAAAGGGGGAAATGTGGGATTCACTTATAATTTAAGTATAAAAATCATATGAATAATCATAGTTGACTTGATTGATTATAGTAACTGAATTAGTTTCTCTGATATGACTGCCTTTGCATTGTTCACCTTGTGAGAACTTGTTCACTATGTTCCTTGCATTGTTCACCTTGTGGGAGTTTGTTCACTGTATTGGAACTTGTTCGTTGCATGGTGAGCAATAATGTCTTGTGCATTGAAAAGTTGTTAAGAGAAAAAAACCTCAAAAGTTCGCATCGCAAGAAAAAATAATTTGTGACTATGTATGTTGAAGGATGTTAACTAAACTTTCTGTGATAATCACTTCACAATAAAATAAATAAATAAATAAATAAAAGAGTTTATGGCGGATAAGACAAGCCATTTGGCAGAGGTTTCACACCCTTTAACTTTCCTAGCAAAATGATCTCCCCTCAGGAAGGGGAATCTTCCGAATAAAGTATTTCCTCCAGCATTTCCAATGATGTGGAAAAATGGTAAGTACCCTAAAAGTCCAACAGTCATGGGATATTTACTCAGCGGAATTGAAAAGCCAGCCTTTTGGCAAAGTGAAAATGCTTCGTAATGGGCTATCTGAAGAAAAAGACAAAATATTAAATTATATCAAGGTTATATGTGTATAAGAATCAGAGGGCAACCTGTGAGCAGTTTGGGGAGACAATTCTTTCACTTTGATATATAGCTGTTGTTACATAACTGTGTGAGCGATATTTAAAAAATCAGAGTAGGTGCTGTATGTAATAAGAGCTACTGCAAAGTTCAGAGGAGAGGTTACACAAGAAGGCCACAACTAAGGGAACTGGGTCTGGCAGTGGTAGACAAATGGCCTGGGCAGGGCATACAGTAGAGCGGCTGGCAGTGTCACCATCCAGGTATAGATAGGGCACACCTGGATGGGGATGCTGGGTAGACTCTGTAAGGCACAAGTAGCCAGGCTATAGTCCCCAGTTATTCAAATACTAATCTAGTCATTGCTGTGAAGGTGTTTGGTAGATCCCATTAAGGTCCATAATCAGTTGACTTTAAGTGAGGGAGATTATCCTAGATGATCTGAGTAGGCCTGATTCAATCAGTAGAAGAGCCTTAGGAGCAGAACTGAGGCTTCCCTAATGAAGAACTTCTGTCTGTGGCCAGGAGCACTGTCTCCTGCTGGATAGTTCCAGCCTGCCCTTTCTGACAGCTTGCCCTGTAGATTTCACTCCAGCCCAGCCGGCCCCCACAATTACCAACTCCTTGTACTGAATCTCTTAATACATATCTCCTTCTGACTCTGCTGCTCTGGTTGGATGTTAACAGACGCAGGTGGCAACATGATTGGGCAGGAATGGGGAGTTTAGCAGGTACTCTGCAGGAAGATGGTGGCTCCCGTCAATTCCAACTGCACTGGAGTGAACTGGCCAACTGCCCCCAGGCTGACGGCAAGTGGGACCTCTGTAACCTGCCAGCCCCCAACTCAGCCATCCAGTCAGCAGTCTGCTCATGCTCATGTCATCTCTCACTGTTCCCCCCAAGTGCCCCTTTGAGTCTTTGCTCATTGCTGTTCCCACCACATCACCCCTGCCTGGAGCCTCCTGGACATGCTGTCCCCGTGTCCTCCTCCCTTCTCCAGCACGTGCTGGCTGCCAAGACCCCTAATGCAGTCATTCTCTCACCAGTGACATCAGCAACCCCAATTGTCACTGCACCTGTTATGCCAATTTTGACAGAAGGGAAAACTGAGGCCCAGAGACATGAGATGACAGGTACAGCCAGAGAAGGTCATAACTGCCTGCCCTAAATCACAGTTGGCAAGTAGTGGAGCAGGACTCTTGACTCCAAAGGCGGCTCAACCAACTCCTTTTCATTGCTATCTCTGTCTCTGCCCGATTCTTGGGGGCAGAATACACAGGTATCAATTCTTTTAACCTCCCCCACCCAGCTGCCTGCCACAGGGCTAATTATTCAGGAGGCACAAAATAAATACCTCACTCGTTTCAAGTTCTCTTTCCAATAGCACTGTGTTTGGTCTCACGTTGAGAGCAAAGCCACTTTGACTCTTCTGTGCCTACCATATGGCAGGGCGGGTTCCCGTTTCCCAGGGAGACCCACGCACGTGGCTGGCTCCACCCAAAGCCAGGCCCCTGGGGGTGTTCCCTAAGGGTTAACAGCCAGGGGCCCCCTGAATGCTCCTACAGGCTTTCTCAGGAGGCAGCCAGCTCTGCAGAACCCCTCCCACCAACCCCTCAGACTTCGGGGGGCCTTTGTGTTTTAATAAAGACGGTATTACTGAGTCGCAAAGCTTCCCTCCTTTCCAACTTTCTTGCTGCCAGGGTTCCTGCTAAAGGTGAAGCGCTGTCATTCAAGGCCAAAGAAAGGGCTGAATCAAGATGCTAAAATCTTTTGACTTAATGTGACAATCTACGGCTCTCCCTGAACCACAGTTGTGTGAGAAGCACTCCCAACTCTGCACAAAGGCCGCTCGGCCACAGCTCCGTCGGGTGTCCTTGGGTTCTGGGGACTGAGGGCCGGGATCCCCGCGTGGCCGCAGGGCTCTCTGCATGCATCTCATGAACGCTCTAGTTTCCCCTCTGAATGCAGACATCAGCCGGCCACTGGGAGAGCCCTACCACCAACACAGTCCCTGCTAGCTTCAGGCCACAACAAAGGCCACTTGAGGGCCCTGAGACAGCACCGCCCAGTTCCTTTCCTGGGCCTGTTCTCTTCCCTTTCACACATCTTTCCCTTGTATTCCCCTGCCCCTTTCACCCTGGCTTTATGCCTCATTGAATCCATTAGCCACTTTAGAGGATGCTCCCGAAGAATACATTTTCTGTGTAGGGCTCCTGATGTTTCCCCACTGGCGGCTCCAACCCGCCCCATCTTGGTGGCGGATGGGGGAGGGAAAAAAAGGCACGCACTTGAGGGAGGAGCCTCCCCTGGCCCCTTCAGGCTACATCTCTGTCTGGCGGGTCCAGGCGAGGCTGGCAGGAGTAGAGGCCCTCACCTGCCAGGGGGCCCACCCTGCTCCTCCCTCACCCCGACAGAGTTTGATCTCAGGGTAAGCAGCTTAAGCCCTGTGAGACTTGGTCTTCTCATCTGTGAAATGGGCATTAATAAGTCTATCTTTCTCAAAGGGTTATTTTGAGGACTCAGTGGGTTAATGTAGTAAGGGCTTTTGAAAAGGTCTGGCTCGAAAAAGGGCCACTTAATTGTTTGCTTTACTATTATCATCATGCAGACAACACGACACCGGCTGTTTAAGAGTCCTTGTGCCACCTCCAACTCCTCTTCTTGTTGGTGAATGAAGGAAGGGAGAGAAAAAAAATCAATTCAAGGCTATTTGCTGCTGTGTCTGTGTATGTCTGTCTGTGTGTGTTTTCTTTTTTCCTGCCTTGGTGTCCTGGAGCTCTGAAAAGAATAAAATCAGAGCCCCGAAGAAGTGAAAAGGCAGGATTCTTCTTAAAATCCAGCTAATCCTGCAGCTTCTTTTAAACTGGCAATAGGAGGAGGCGGGGAAGGGACCAGAATTGTTTTTGCAGTGCCCTCCCCTCCTGGCCACTGCTCCTGGAGACCAGGAAATGAGGGGGAAAAATCCATAAATCATCCAATGCAAGGAGGACAGAAGAAGGAACCAGGCAGGGGAGAAAGTAAAAGACAGGAGCCAGCCGGGGAGGGAGTGGGGGCAGCATGAGGGGACTCTGACTCATGGGTGGGCAGGGATGGCTGGCTGCAGAGGGCACAGCAGCCAGGCAACAGGCTGGGTGAGTCACCTCCATTCAAAAGTCAAAGGACAGCAAGGTGTCAAACCCCTGCAGCATCTGCCCTGCACAACAAGGACACCACACCAAAAGGTGTCTGATCCAGATGCCTCTCTCCATTCTGCGGCCACCTCTGCCCTGACTGCCTGCTAGCAGGGCTGCCGCAGCCTCTCTGACCCCATGCACCCATTCACAATGAGCAGCCAGAGTAGGCCTCTAACCAAAATCAAATCATGCTACCCCTGTACAAAAACGCTCAGTGGCACTCCATTGCACTGAGAATACAATCCACACTTTCACCATGGCCTGTGAGGTCTGATCCCTGCCCATTTCCCCTGCCTCATCTCACGCCATCATCCACTCTGTCTGGGCCCCAACTTGCTTCGCATATCAAATTTACAGGGACTTCAGAACTTCGCATGAGCAGCGCACCTGCCCATCCCCTCCCACCTTCCCATCGCCAATGTAGAGCCCTCCTGGGGAAGCCTTCTCTGACCCTCGGAGGAGCTCCCTGACATCATTCTTCTTTCTCGCACCCACGGAACTTCTGTGGCCTGTTCATTCTCCAGGTCCTTGACCAGGCTGTGGTCTAGTTCACTCACCACTGAAAAGAGCCCTCAGCTTCATTCCTGGCACATAGTAGGTGTTTAATACACACTGGATCTGTGAATGAGTAACATCCACAGCAAGTGAGCACTTGGGTACAAGAAGTGGTGCATTTGGGTGCTCAAAAGGATGGGGTGAGATGTTCAGGATCCTTCGGAAAAGCTCTCTACAGCAAACCATCCCTGTGGTTGTTCAGTGTTTGGAACTGTCCATGCTAGTTCATGTGCTAGTTTCTTGTTAAAAGACAAATAATCTGCATGGATTAGTTTAACAGATTATAGTGCCACAAACTATTTTCTGTGAAGGACCAGAATAGTGAGTATTTTAGGTGGTGTGGGTCACATGTCTCTGTTGCAACAAATCAACCCTGCCACTGTAGTAGCAAAACACCAGCCACAGATAATGTGTGAAGGAATGGATGTGGCTGTGTTCCAATAAAACTTTATTTATAAAAAAGGCTGTGGGCTGGATTTGGCACTAAACCCACAGTTGGCCAATCGCTGGCTTAGACCATGTTTAACAAAACCACACACAAAAGCAGGATATATAGTAATGACCAGTTTTTTTCAGTCTTCAAACACAAAACGTTTCATCTATGTCATTCTGCATGTCAGCAATATGTTTGTACAAATAGGAAATATTCTAAGAGTAATTTTCACTCTGGAGCTACCAGGGAGTTACTGAGGTCTCAGCACTTGCTCAGTGTGTGGATGGGTGAGTGGACCACAGATATGGAGAGGACAGGGTGTTTTCCAGGGTGATTATAAAAGTAGATGTGGGCAATACCTGGATGAAATGTAAAGGGGAAAGTCAAAGACTACCTCATGGTTTCAGGCTTATGAGACTAGATGGAGAAGCTGATGGCAGGGATAGGCATGATGAATTTGGCTGATGAATAAAAACAGAAGGACAGAGCAACAAATGGATATCTACATGCAAAAAAAAAAATAAAAACAATCTAGACACAGATCTACAACCTTCATAAAAATTAACTCAAAATGGATCACGAACACTGAAATGTAAGACACAAAACTATAAAACTCCTAGAAGATAACATAGGAGAAAACCTATGTGATGTTGGGTATGGTGATGACTTTTTAGACACAACACCAAAGGCAAGATCTGTGAAAGGAATAGTTGATAGGATGGACTTCACAAAAAACTTCTGCTCTGTAAAAGACAATGTCAAAAGAATGAGAAGACAAGCCACAGGCTGGGAAAAAAATGTTTGCTAAAGACATGTCTCATAAAGGACTGTTATCCCAAATACACAAAGAACACTTAAAACCCCAAAATAAAGAAAAAAAACAATCCAATTACAAAATGGGTAGAAGTCCTTAACAGACACCTCATCAAAGAAGATATGTGGATGGCAAATGGACATATGAAAAGATGCTCCACACCATCTGTCAGCAGGGAAATGAAAATTAAAACAATGAGATACCACTACACACCTATTAGAATGGTCAAAATCTGGAACACGGACAACTTCAAATGCTGACAAGGATGCAGAGGAACAGGTGCTGGTGGGAATGCAAAATGGCACAGCCACTTTGGAGGACAACTTGGTGGTTTCTTACAAAACTAAACATACTCTTACCATACAACCCAGCAATCACACTCCTTGGTATTTATCCAAAGGAATTGAAAACCTATGTCCACACAAAAATCTGCACATTCATATTGATAGCACAAAATTTATTCATAATTGCCAAACTTGGAAGTACCCAAGATGTCCATCAGTAGGTAAATGGATAAACTGTGGTACATCCAGAAAATGGAGTATATTATTCAGTGATAGGAAGAAATGAGCTATCAAACCATGAAAACCTTAAATGCAAATTACTAAATAAAAGAAGCTGTTCTGAAAAGGTTACTGTATGATTGCAATGATATGACAGTCTGGAAAAGTCAAAACTATGGAGACTGTAAAAAGATTAGTAGTTTCCAGGGGCTGGGGAAGTGGGAAGATGGCTAGGCAGAGCACAGAGGATTTTTAGGGCAGTGAAACTATTTGTGTGATACTATAATGGCAGATATATGTCATCATACATTTGTCAAACCCACAGAATGTGTAACACCCAAACTCTGGGTGATTATCATGTGTCATGTAGGTTCAATGATTGTAATAAATGTACCATTCTGCGTGTGGTGGGGGCATGTTGATAATGAGGGAGGCTGTGCATGTTGGGGGGGCAGGGGATATATGGGAACTCTCTGTACTTTCGGCTCAATTTTGCTGTGAACCTACAATTGCTCTTAAAAATACAATCTTTAAAAACAGACAAACAAAACCAAGCACACATGAAAATCACAAAGATGTCTCCATGTACTGGCCACTTGATTCCAATTATGCATGTTCCAATCACCCAAAGTGAAATTGTTTATCAGCCAGAAGATGACAAGTAATGAACAGCCAGGAAGTTTCCTCCTGAAGAAAGCAAATGTTTCAGAATTCTACATTTTCTTAGGACTTAATATTTAATAGAGAAAGGTTTTTAAAAAATTTATTTATAATGCAGACTTAGGGAATCTCCAATTGTGTTTAAATAGGGGGAAAATAACTATACAGAACTAAAACTACAGCTGTTGCACTGGGGCAGGGAAATAATCAACCTTCTGGGCACCTACTAGGTGTTCAGAACTATGATCAATGCATTCACATTGAACCTGAACATGAACTCCCAGCCTGAGGTATTAGAACAGATGAGGACCAAGCTTAGGGAAGGCAGACAGACCCGGGTTTGATTCCCACCTCTGCTCCTTCCAAGCACTGTGGCCTCAGGCAAACCTTGCAACCCCTCTGGGCCTCCACATCCTTATTTATAAGACAGAGTTTGGACTTACAAACCAAGATGCCTCCCAGTTCTGACTTGCTATCTTCTAATATTCCAGAGCCAGTCCTCACCCATTAAAATCCCCATGTTTGTAGGATCTGATTCTCTAACTGTTCTATTCTTTAGTGCTAGGATGAATCCACTGAACTGCAATTGTTTACTATCTGTACTGCCCTAGTAGGCTGTACACTCTGTGGGGACAAGACTGTCCACTGTCCAGGCACACTTGGAATTCATTCAGTCCATGAATGATTATTAAGCAACAGGTATGTGGCACTGAAACCAGAGCCTTGTTCTACCAAGCCAGAGCAGCTTCCTCAGATAGTAGAGGTGGCTGGCTCTGATCGTGGGGAGGTCCTGAAAGCCAGTCTCTGGAATGTCTGAAGATTGTAGAGAACCTGAGGAGGGCTCAGGAGAGGATGCAGCTGAAGGACACCTGTGGAGGTGTCCCTGGGGACGACATCAAAGCCAGGGCAGCCTCAGGGCCCATGTGCTGGCCGCTGAGATCACCACCAGGCCTTCACCTGTGGCCTGGTCATGGCCTCAAATGTGATCTGCTTATCTGTGATGCCAAAATCCCTGCTTAGACAATCACCTGCGAAAGGCTGAGCCTGCAATGCCTGCCTGCAGGAGCAGGGGATGTGCTCCTTGAATTGAGTCAAAGTTGGGGTTATAGTTTTTTCTTTGCACAGCATGGGGCCAGACACTTTTACCTCCAGTTAATTATATTTCAGAAATTGCTGCTGAGGTCTGAGTATGGGAAATGGGCTGGAACTGAACTGCGGCCTGGACAATAGTAGGAAGACAGGGTTCTCCTTCCTTGAACAGCCTCCTGAGAGCGGCTCTGGCCAGGGCCCCACAGGCAAGAGGCAGGGGTAATGTCTGCCTGCTCAGGAAGACTCAGGTGACCTCGTGTTTATTTTTAGCTGTTTCCGTACAGAACCCAAAAAACCTTTGGACACTGGGCTCATGCCCAAGGTAAGGTGAGTAATAAACAGTAACAAAGCATCAACCCCTCTCCTGAAGAGCCCATGTGCTGATCCAGGAACTTCTGGTCTCCTGAAACTGTCACATTGGACCCACAGAACCTTGTTATTTATAAGCAGCTGAGGAATTGGGCCACCAGACTTTAGTTCCTGACCCAACATTTGACATTACTAGCTGTGTGACCTTAGACAAGTCTCTTCCCCTCTCTGAGCCTCAGTTTCCTCATCCATAAAATAAGGGTGGGGGTGGGCCAGATGGTTTCAAAGGAATCTCACAGCTCCAGCAAACCACATTTCATCCTGGACACCAACCCTGGTCTTGGAAGTGGAACACAGGGAAGAGCCCTTGAAATCCAGCCTTCAGGAAAATACAGAATTGGTTCATTCGATTTCAGCATTTCCCTTTTAAAAGCACCATTTAGATCCAGCTGCAATCAACAGCCATTGAGCATCTATGTACTAGCTATCTCATCAACTGCCTCTTCATAACCAGCCTTTGTCATCACCCATGTCACCGATGACAGGCATAACAGTACACGCACAGAGTGTGGACCATGTGGTCACCAAGGCTCGGGGTTTACCTCAGCCCTCCATTTCTGACTTGGGGGTCCTTGAGCAAGTTACTTGATCCCTCCAAGCCTCAGTTTCCTCATCTGTAAAATGCAGAAAATGATGGCCCTTGCCTCATGGGATTGTTTCAAGGTCTGAATGGAAATGGACACATGACACATTCAATAACTATTACCCATTACTGCTTACACATATTATTACAACTATTATTACAATTATTCCTTACCATTTCTGCTAGAGATGAGAAAAAGTAGGCTCAGGGAGGATGTGGGAAAGGACATCGCTCAAAACATCACAGTATTCTGAAAAGTTTTAATCAAGTCCAAGGACGGGCAAGGTCAGGGTAGTGTTGGGTCAGTGTGGAGGAACAAAGTCGCCAGGTTACTGTGGCCAGACTCCTCCACCTCTCAGCCTCAGGGTCGGCACCTACAACACAGAGGCAATATCTCCCAGTTTGTGGGATTTCATGTGTTACTGTGGATGAAAAACCCCTGGCAGAGCGTGGAGTGAGCAGAAGGCCCTGGGTGACTGGTGCCCGCCTTGCCTTCCCCAAATGTTTCTTCTGAAATCTCCAAGAAGGTAGCCTGCCGGTCCCTCCCCCGAACGGGTTCCTGCATTAGCATTCTCGGACATAGGCTCAACGGCCCACCAGTGACAACTGGCCCCATTGTGGGACTGAGCTTCCTCCTGAGGGCTGAATGGAAACAAATTTTCTGTGGCCCACACCTGGGGCCCAAGAGCTCAAGTCCAGACATGCACATGGACAGCCCAAGCACATGCATGACTCAAAACCTCATCCAGGCAGCCTGCACCCCAACCACACACAGCCTCCATCCAGCCGCACCCTGCTGGCCTAGGCATTGACCCCCAAGAGCTAGTTATCATAGCAGATGCAATAATAATGCCAACCAAGATACTTCCTCCCTCCCTTTGTGGTTCAAAGCATCTTCAGGTATGTTATTTAGGTAGGGTTGGACCCTGTGTTTTAGTCCTCTTTAGATAGTCACTGAATAATGCTAGGTATAGAGTAGATGCTTAGAAACTACTATGAATGAATACATTGTATCTTTAGAACAACATTTAAAAAATTACTCAGCACTTACTACCACTTACACACACTGCTAAGGGCTGCACATGCATCCTTGCATTCCATCCTGGCCACCACCCTATGACACAAGCCCAATTATCAAGCCCCATTGTGTGGAAGAGGAAACTGAGGCTCAGAAAAGGTAAGTGGTGTGCCAAGGTCATGGCTGGTGAGAGACAGACCTGAGACAGGAATCCTGATTTCAGATCTTGGTTCTCAGCCACTCCAGTCATTCTCCTCTTTCGCCAGAAGTGGCAGCAAGAAGGGGGATGGGAGCAGCGTGTACATAATCTGAAGAAGTGTATCAATAATGTGGTGATTTTTAGATTTGGAAAAATGGAAAAATCCTATTGTCCTTATGATACAAAATACAGAAAGCAAACATCAGCAAAATCATCATGGCTGAAGGGACATGAATCCTTTTCTACTGTCTCTGCTCCCCCAAGCACATTGGTGATTGTATTCTAGTACATCCTCTGGTTCTTTACAGCCCACAGCACAGGGCTTGTGGACATTTCTTTCCTGTCCTTCTAACTTCCCTCCTGCAGGTCCACCCACCTCCAATATTTCAGCAGTTTCCTCACGATCCCATTTACCATCGTGGAAGCTGAGGAAATCATCTTTTGTCAAGGATCCAGATTAACTCCCTATATCGTTAGAGGTTTTACCTCCAGCCAATAGCTCAGAATAAAGCTAATGAGCAATCACCTACCAGAAACAGGCAGGCAAAGAGTGACATGGTCTGGGTGACCCAGGCAAAAGAAACACTTCATTTCCTCTTTTCCACAAAAGAAAATGAGTGGCAAAAATGAGAAAACTAATGGCACTGACACTGAGCCAGAGGATCAGGGCGACAGGGAATGATGGGGACTGTGGCCAACCACAGCATCCCTAGAAGGAGGCGGCTGCTGCTCAGCTCAGCCAAGGGCTGCTGTGCAGGTATGCAGGTCCAATGCTGCCAAATCTTTCAACTTTCCAAGGGATGTCAAAATCGTATTTCTTTTTTCCACATGAAATCTGAATTTTAAAAGTTGGCAACTAACTCTTCTCTTTTTAAAAAAAAAATACAACACATGAATGGGCTTGGGCATGAGCTAGACATTTATAACCTCTCTATTAATCCTTGAGTCACAGGCAGCTGTGCTCCCCTACATTTTTGGGCCCCCCTTGCTGTTAGGTGAGGCCGTGCCCCAGGTTCTGGCCGAGTGCCTGTGAGTGGAAGAGCCACAGTAACTTCTAGGCCAGGGCAGTTAAGAGCTGGCTGCCTCCCGCCATTTCTCTTCCCCAACAATCCACTGGCCTGGAGGCCATGTGGTGCAGATGACACAGCAAGGCAACAAGATGCAAATGGCTGCTCTTTCCTCCACAGAGGAGGCGGGTGAGATCTTGGGGTCTGCTGGTGGGGTACATGCCTTGAGTGCATGTCTTAATTGCAAAAAAACTACCTGATTGTGGTTAAGCCCTTCCTGGTTGTCAAAGCACTTTAACTTCCTTTCCTTGGACACCTCTCAGCTCAGGAAGACAGAGAAGATAAGGCTTTGTTATTTCACAGATGAGCAAATCAAGGCACAGAAGGTAGAATGGAACAGCCCTGATGTGTGTAGCGAGTAAGTGATAGACTAGGATTTTAGTTCTGGGGTTCTGAGTGGACCAGTCTAGTGCTCCTCCTATTCCCATCTGAAGAGCCTGCCTTTGCAGTGTGAACTCCCTCGCACTCGGTGTCACCTGTGAGCTTGAACAAGGACAACTCACACCCTCCCCTGACACATTTGGTTGCTTGAAGATGTACCTCTTACCTTTCCTGTGGACTTGGTCCCCTTCCAGATACAGAAGTAGCAGATGGTCCAGGCCGCCAGGAGACACAAGGCTAGCTCCCAGCGGAGGTTCCCAATGTGCTCAATCCCATCTGAGATGGCCAGGACCCGGTGCCTGAAGAAGGGAGGGTGGACAGTCACAGGGGCTGAAGATGGCCTGCCCACTCCCACCTTGGACACAGCTAGTGCTGCAGAGGAGCAGGGATGGGCCCACTTGCTTATTTGCCACACACACACACCTCCCCCCCCCCTCCGCCAAACCCCACACACAATTCACCAAGCATCTTCTCTGAGCCAAACCCAGGTCTGAGCATGGCAGCCTCAGAGAGAAACAAGACCCAGCCCCCTGCCTGTATGGATTCACTCCATGGGAGAAAAGACCAGTTAGCAGACGGTTTGCAGTAAACAAGGTAAGGGCCACAATGGAGGAAGTTCAGGGGCTTGCGGAAGATCAGTGTGCACCTAGCCTACCTTTGGGGTGCTGGGAGACCACAGGATGGTCCATGAACATTCCAGGTCCTCAGGGGAAATTAGACATCCCTAGCCTGCTGAACTCAACAGTGGTCATAGAACTTGTTTTGGCCAATGGCAAGTGTCACTTCAGACAGAAGCTTTCAGAGCCAGGCATTATGGTTTTCCCTGTTCCCTTCTGTTCACTGCTGCTGTCATGACAGAGCATGGGTGAGGATGGAGCCTCTAGAAGCCCGAGTTCCTGAGTGACTAGGTAAGCCTTCCACTTGGCAGACCTCACATGAGAAAGAAACATACTTTGTTGCTGTAAGCTCCTGAGATCTTCAGGAGTGTTTGTTACTGTAGCATAACCCAACCTGCCCCAACTGATACAGGAGGTCAGAGAAAGCTTCCTGGAGAAGTGATATTTGAGCCAAACTTTGAAGGATGATGGAATTTAGCTATCTATTAGGAGAGGGAGGAGAATAAAGATTGTTTTAGGTTAAGGAAATGAATGGCACAAGCAAAAGCCAGAAAACAGCATGGGGTGCTTGGGGAGTGCTGGAGCACAGGGATTGGAAGGGAAAAGCAGGAAAGGTAAACAGAAATGTCATCAGGATCTTTAAACAGCATGCTAAGGGCAGGGGTGTTCCAGAGGGCCCAGGCCACAGGAGAAAAAGAACCCCTGGATATGCTGAGCCAATGCCTTCCCTTAGAACCCATCAATTCTTCACAGTTGACACAGGCCTGGCTCCCAGAGCCCATGCCTGGGGTTTGTATTTCTTTAAAGTCAAACTTGCCACGCTCCATATTGTGCAGAACCATGGCACCAACACAAACCCCCTCCAAACTTGCTCCATGAACCTTGTTCTGGATGCCAAACCACCCCCACTGGACCACGCCAGTCACCTCGGCACTCTGGGAACATCCTTTGAGCAAGCAGCTCCCATCCCACCAAGCATGAAAGCCTCCCTCAGTGTCTGTCTCCCTGGGAATCCGCTCAGGGCCTGATTCTGCATTAATTACTCAATGACACCAATTAGCACTGGTCTGCAGGCTCCCTCCAGCCCTAGTCCCCACCCGGAGAAATCAGGCAGGTCCCCAAACAATATCAGGCTGTGTGTGGCCATGGTTACTTAAAAGGAAACCAGCTCTCAGACCTATAGCCAGAAGCTGGAACTGCCACTTAAATACACATTTATTGAGCACCTACTATGTGCCAGGGACTATATTAATATTGAGGATAAAAAGGTAAGCATTACTATGGCTCTTGCCCTCTACTAGGATAATCTGAACAAAAAAGAAGTCCAGTTATTTGAGAAAAAAAAGGAGACAGCCACATAGTTATTACAATGGTTACTTAACTCACTTCTTGTGTCTTAGAAGTCTCTGGTTTTAGTTGATTTAAAAACTGCAGGCCTTATTACATAAGACCTTCAGGAGTATCTATTATCATCACAGAGTAACAGGCCCCCAGACCATGGTCCTTGTGGGGTGCTCGCCAAAAATACAAAAATTCTCACATCTCATCTCAGACCCACTGAGTCCAAATCTTTGCAGTAACTCCCAAGAAGCTGCATTTTGCCACCTTTCCTCAAGGATTGCTTATGCATGGTAAGGCTTGAGCACCATGGAAGAAATTTCCTGGCAATGAAGGAATGACCTTCAAACTCCACCTGAATAGTTTGTAACTTTTTTTTTTTTTGAAGAGGAACTGGGAAAGGCATCAGGGAACCTTTGGGGAACTACCAAAGGGACAGACTTTCTCTCCAGAGAAATACTCTGATGCACCCACTCACTCCCAGAATTCTGCAAGGAACTTCGGGGTGCTCATCAACTGTCTTGTCTCTAGATAAAGAACCACATAGATGACATGTACCTACCACATTACAAACTGCCCCCCAAACATGTCCTGAATGTCCAGAGACACTCCAGAGCAGGAAAGAAAGTGGGCTACTGCAGATGCAAACGACCTTGGTGTGCACTGTCCCAGTCCACTCCAGACTCTGCATTATTCATTAAAGAAACACTTACGATAGTTCCCTAGCTAGCAGGGGTATACACACATACACACGCACCTTCTTGTTGATGTAGGTGATGTCTGAACCAGGTATCTGAAAACTGGAAATGGCACAGAAACAGAGGGAGAGAGAAGGGGGTAGACCTGCCAGGAGCAGGCTGGCTCAGGTCCCCTCTCTCCCACATTTTGGATGCTGCAAACTTTTGAGTCATGCAGCCTGCCTCGGTGCCCTCTCACTTAATTGAACAATCTAATTCCCAGAATGGGAAGCAGATTACTAAAAGTTATCCAGGATGAATTGCTCTTTTGTTCCACCAGACACTATTTGAAAACATCCTCTAACTATTTTCTTTAGGTTTCACCAGCACTGACTTTAGCAATGGACCTTGGATTTCTAAAGAAAGGGGGCTCGGGGGCCAGATTCTCAGCCTGCAGGGCTGTGGGGTTGTTTTGAAACCCACAAGAGCAGCCATTGAGAGCATGGGGGCTGGGGCACTCAACTCTGGGGACTTGGAGAAGGTACAGCTCTTCCTGGGAAAAAGCTTTCTTAATGACCCTCCCCCATGAAGTGCTGGGACAGAAGAAAGGTCTGAATAAGGAAGAGTTTGCTGCCAACACCCTGACCAAAAAGGACCCAGGGACAGACCTCCCAACACCGTTCAGAGAGTGGGAAATGTTGAAGACTAGACAGGGCTCTTTGGAGGGATTCATTATAGTGTGTGCCCACTGTAAGCCAGGCGCAAAAACAGATTCTTCATGCAGCATCTCTTTCGGGCTGTAAGAGTAGAATATTTCTGGAGATTGCCTCCCAGAGGCAGAAATCTCAGAGCTTGGAGGTATAATGCCTGTTTCTCCAGACTTTGACACATACAGTGATAGGTGGGATTCAAATCCCAACTCTGCTCACCAGCTGTGTGACCTTGGGTAAGGGACATCACTTCTCTGAGTCTCAGCTTCTTTATCTGTCAAATGTGAATGACACCTCCCTTCTATAGGTTTTCGAGCTCATCTAACCCTCCCGATAATCCTTGAGGTAGGTACAATCATTAACATCATTTCAAAGAAGGGGACACTGAGATGCAGAGAGGTTACGTAGCTGGCCCAAAGTCATACCACAAGCAAGAGACAGCTGGGATTTGAACCCAGGTATTCTGGCTCCAGAGCCCACATGTTCAGCCTTAATGATAGCTTCTAGATTCCTCCTAACACTAAAATCTATGCCTTCCTCTCTTCTTATAAATCAAAGTATGGTAAATGCACGCCCCAAAGCTATCTCACATGTCTGCATATGAGATAAAAGTAATATATGGTACATGCCCCTCATGCATTTATTGATTTATTCAACTAACACTTATTAAGGTGTCTTCAGTGTGCCAGGCACTGTGCTAGGCCTAGTGGTCTGTAAAGAGCTTGTGTTCTAATGGAGAAGGCAGATAAGTAAATGGAGCAGGGTATGGAGAGGGGCGTGACAGAGAAAAGCAAGGGACCCTCACCAGCCATCTGGCCAATATCGGGATGCAGGGGTGTGTAGGGGGAGGGTCCTAGAAGATAGGAAGAGAGTTAGTAAAGAAGAGGGAGGGCATTTGGGGCAGAATGGCCACTGGAGGCAAAAGCCAGGAAGCTGGACCAAAGGCTTAGTGAGGCCAGGGGAAGGCACGGTAGTGGCTCAGTACAGCAAGTGCCAGGGTGAGAGGTAGGGGTGAGGATGAGGCTGGGATGGTGAGCTCGGGGCGGGCTGGGAGCCTTGCTGCGGAGCTGGAGCTTCATCCTGTGGGTGAGAGAAGCCAAGAAGAATCTTAAATCTTAAAGCAAGACCCCATCAGATGCATGTTTCTGAAAACTCTCTCTGGGGAGAATGGACAGGAAGCGTGGAATGAGGTGGGTACCCAGTGCAGACTTTTGCTTTAATTTGGACAGTAAAGGAGGAGAGTCTGGACTAAGGTAGGGGAATGGCCCTGGAGGGGAATGGGTGGGTTTGAGAGCAGCAGAGGCACAAGGTTACTGCCTGGGGTGGTGGGTGGTAGGGAAAGTCTAGGCTGACACCCAGGTTCATATGTGGTGGACGGGGGGTCATTAGCTGAGCAGGAGTGAATTGTCAAGTAGGGTAGGGGGGAGGAGGTGGAGAGTCAATCTTTCAGGTAAGATTACTTTGAGGTACTTGTAGAACACCCAGGTAGCTGCAATGCCCAGAGGCAACTGGGTCTCTGGGTGCAAAGCTCAGAAAAGAAGTGCAGGGAGAAGATTCCAACCTGAGCCCTGGGCCATCAGGGCATCCTGGGTCCTGAGAGCAGGAGGTTGCCTGAGAGTGCTGGAGAGGGGGAGGGACAGGGTCTGCAGCAGAGCCCCAGAACCCCAACATTTATGGCAGAGAGAGAAGGGAGGTGCCCTTGAAGGAGACAGAGAAGTGTAAGCAGAAAGGCAGGGAGCAACAGGAGAAGGGGGCATAGGAAGGCAGAGGGAGAGGGACAGGCATCCAGAGGGGAAGGAGCCCAGCAGCCTAGTGCTGCAGGGCAGTGGGGTGAGAGGGAGAGTATGGGGGTCTGGGGCCAGCAGATGAGGCAAGGGCTGACTTCAAATGGCCGGTGGTGTGGGTGGGGAACAGACAGGAGGTGAGACCCTGGAGAGGCGGCTCTTTTGGGCAGTTGGGCTCTGATGGGTCAGAGATGGTAGGAGCTAGAAGGGCCACAGACAGCAAGAGCTGTTTTACTGTTTTACTTATTGGTTTTCTGGTTGGTGCAGCTGAGGTAGTTAATGGGAAATAGCCAGGAGGGAAGGGGAAGTCCCAAATACCAGGAAGGAGTGAGGAATAAGGTAGGAGAGACCAGCAGATGTCCCTGGGAGGGAGGCAGGGAAAGAATCCATACGTGGAGACGTCATTTCTACAGAAACCGGAGGTAAAGAGTTGGGGAAACCAAGAGAAGTGAATTGAAAAGCAAACTGTGTCCTGATTGAGAGACTCTTAGAGAAGAGAGAATGGGAAAGGCTGGCAGTGCAGGGGACTGGTGGGCATGAGCTGAGAGCCCTTACATCTTGCTACATTCAGTCCCCACAGTGAGAGCATTATCACACCCATGTTATGGGTGGGGAAACTGAGGCCTTGAGAGGTGAAGCAACCTGCCCAGATTGGAACTTGAAACCAGAGTTCTCTGATGCCCACAACTCCCACTGCCTTGCCAGAAACTGGCCCCAGAGAGGGGATATGTCCTGCTTAAGGCTTCTCCGTCCCTCACAGTCTAAGGGAAGTGGCTGGAATCCTGAGTCTGCTCCTGAGGCATCACCCCGATTTCCCTCTTGGTGTCTCATACACTAAGGGGCTGAGTTTGCAGAGAAGGAAACAGCCTCAACTCCTTGAGCTTCCTTTGCAAATGTTCCAGCTTGCAGATCCAGGGAAGTTCTGACCAGAGAAAGCAGAGATGAGCAGATGGCACAGGCCCTCTCCCTGAAAGCAGAGGGCCTGGGAGAGGTGGTGCAGGAACAGCTCCCAGCCCAGCTGGCCTGGGGAGGCCTCATCTTCATGTCCAGCATGGAGCCGGCAAACACATCACCTTTCTTTAACCTGCCATGGAGGGGAGTGCTGCCAGGGACACACAGACTGCCCTACAAGCTGGCGCTGAGGGGCTGAGCTATAAATAGCCTGGCTTGGGGCTCCTTTCTGGTCTCTCCAAGCAACAAACAAAAATGGGCCCATCACCAAAACAAATGTGCCTTCCCTGCCCCATGCAGAATCCCCCTACTTTCAGGTTTCTGCCCTCACTTCTCTGGGGAGAAAGCAGCACAGGCCCTCAGCTCTCCCCACGCCTGGGTCTGTTTCTACGGCACCCACAGCAGAGGTCCTCAACTGATACGGGGACTCAGGGCTAGGACCCTCCTTGGCAAGAAACTGAGGCCTCTGCGCCACGGATTCTTTCCACAGAAAGTTACTGGGCATGAACTACATGCTGAATACCAGCAGGATCTGGGCTCCAGTGAAGAGCAAAGCAGGAACTCTGCCCTGAGGGAGCTTACTATCAAGGGATACAAGGGGAATAACAACAAGGACAGCCATGCCCTGCATTTCCTCCTCTTAACCCTGAGGTGACTGCAACTAGTAAAGATGGGAAACTTGGCATGGGAAATAACATGCCTGGGGAAGGCTGGGGCAGAAAGCAAAGCCATATCTGTTCAATTTCTGAGGCAGCCCCACTGTCCCTTCTGGGGAAGATGGACCAGCGATGTGTCTGTCATTCAGGACAAACATCAAGGGACCTAAGGTAGCCTGAGGGGTCTGGAGCTACCACTCCATTTCTTTAATCACTGTAGACATCCTCCTCTTAGGCCACACAGAAGTCCCCACTATCCCCCAAAAAACCCTGCACTTGTCCACTTTCCAGGATTCATTGCATTTTCTCTGCAGGAATATACTTCTCAGTTCTTCCAAGATTTAAAATTCTACTTGTCCTATAAGCACTAGCTCAAATAACACAAAGCCCCACAAAGTGCCTCCTTGGCCCCCACACATAACCCTTAGGGCCAGTACCTCCCACCTTCCATCTAAAGGTTGTCATCTAGGTCAGGGATCAGCAAACTTCTGTAAAGGGCCCGACAGTAAATATTTTTCACTTTGCAAGGCATATGGTTTCTGTCCCAGCTATGCAACTTTAGCCTTACAGTGTGAAAGCAGCTGTAGACAATTTGTAAATGAACAAGTGTGGCTGTCTTCCAATAAAACTTTATTTACAAAAACAAAGCAGCAGCTAGGATTTAGCCAGTAGTCTCCAGACTTCTGTCCTAGGCTAATACTTCCAAACAAACTAATCCTTCATGAAACCCTGAGTTCCCAAGTCACAATGGACCTCACTGGAGAAAAGGCTGCACACTGTAGCCCTCCTTGGAGCATCTCAATATTCATTAAAATATTAAAAGGTCTGAGGAGTGCTACAATAAAGATAACCTTATAGCTCTGTCTAACCCAAAGTTTCCCAAATTTATTTAGAAGTGTTCCCCACTAAGGTGCAAATGAATGCCACAATGAGATACTACTTCACACCCCCTAAGGTACACCTCAAGGATGGCTACAATCAAAAAGAGACAATAACAGTGTCCTCAAGGATGTGGAAAAATGGAACCATCTTATATTGTTGGTAAGAATGTGTAAAATGGTTGAGCCACATTGGAAAATGGTTTGGCAGTTTCTCAAAAAGTTAAACATAAGACTCGGCGGTTCTACTCCTAGGTTATTCATCATAGCTAAAACCACCCAAATGTTCATTAACTGGTGGACAGATAAACAGCACATGGTACATCCATGCACTGGAATATTATTTGGCCACAAAAAGGAATGAAGTAGTGTACATGCTACAACATGGATGAACCTTGAAAACGTTATGCTAAGTGAGAGAAACCAGACACAAAAGACCACACATTGTATAATTCTATTTTATATACAATGTCCAGAATAGGCTCATATGTCGAGACAGAAAGTAGATAAGTGGTTTCCTGGAGATGGGGTTAGAGATTAACTGTAAATGGGCACCAGAGATCTTACTCAGGTGATGAAATGTTCTAAACCTGTATTGTGGTGATGGTTTCACAGTGCAAATTTACCGAAGATCATTACTTGTACACCCAAAAGATGTGCAGTTTATGGTATGTAAATTATACCTCAAAGGTATTAAGAAGTTGTTAAGAAGGAAGTGTCCCCCCCACATTTCTGCCTTTGCAAAACAATACTTCTTAATTTTATGCAGAACACCTACTTGGAAGAGAGCCCCTGCACTCTTGTGTCTGTTACCTTGTTTTACAGCTGTCGTTTAAAGGGCACAGAGGCTCCACATCGTTATTTACTTTGCCTTGGATCACAAACTGGGAAGTTGCAGAGTGGCCTTGCACCCGATCTCCTGACCCCAAGTTCAATGCCTGTTCCGGCCCTGCATGGCCAGAGGGTGAGATCCAGGGAAGTAGGAGGCAGTGAGGAGAGAGAGTCATGAAGTGGGGACAATTAGAGCATCAAAACACAGGGTAAGGCCCAAAAACATGTGCCTCATAGAGACTTGAACAGAGGTTCTGTAAGTCAGGAAGCAAAGTCCAGAAGGGGCAGGATGAGAAACAGAGAGGCTGTAAAGCTTTGGGGAAACCTCTCCCAACTCTGCAACAGGTTTGTGACGCAGTCCTTTCTCATGAGTGGAACATGGACCCCACTCAGCGGAAGTGGCCTTACTGCCCAATGGGTGTTATCCCAGGGCCTTCAGATTCCTGGATCTTCCTCCCCCTCACAAGGACTTAGCACAGCCCAAAGGCTCCACCCAAGACTTCCTAGTCCCACAGTCTCCCATGGTATTGCAGCTTCTGTATCACAAGCCACCAAAAGCTCTGATAAAGTCTGACTACCTTTGTCCCCCTCTGCTCCCCTGAGATTTCTGTGTTAAGGCTGCTTAAAGAGCCACGGTCTGCCATGGAGGGATAGCAAGCAGGAAAAACAGCCCTGGTGGAGAAATTTCAGACAGCACAGGGAGTGGGTGTCTGCTCCCAGCTCCAGGCATATCCCACAAAGAGACCTCCATTCTTTGAATGTCACCTCATCCACCTGTGGGGTGGAGAACAGTGGGCATGCTAAGCATGAGCAAGATGCAGGACAGAGAGCTAATGCTGACCAGTGACTTCCCAGCAGCCACCATCGTCCATACTGAGGATGCCTTGAAGGGTGGGAGAGGTACACCCATTTCACCAAAGAGGAAACAGAGGCTCTGAATCGTGTGCTGGGGTCCCCACTAGTAAGTGGAGAATCAGATCCCCTGGCTCTATGCTTCCTCCCCTTCCTGGATGTCTCCCAGATAGACAGTGGAGCAGAGTGATCATGTGTGTAAATCTGGAAAGTTATACAGACTTTCTTGTGGCTTTACTCAAAATAATCTAAAATCAAGATACTGCACTAAAATTTGGTAACAGCCCCTTCTGACTTATTCTGTGCCTGAGCCTGAATTAAAGCCAGGACTCCATAAATTATACCTCCCCATCTGCTGAAACGCTCTCCCCTCAAGAGCCTAGGTACACAGGGCTGCAGAGAGGAGGGGCATGCCTGCCCCTCGACAAGACAGGCAGCGATGGCATTTCAGAGAGAGCACAGAAGGGATCAGAGAGGCCTGCCCTCAGCCCAGGTCTGGTTCTTGCTCCCCAAGAGAGGCACTTTGGACAAGTCCCTTAACCTCCCTCCCTGCCTCAGAATCCCCCATGTGAGAGGAAGACCCCACAGTAAAGCCACAGCACTGATCCCCTGGATGGGGGGATTACATGAGGTTCTGTGCCTAGAGGGCCATGACCGGGTCAGAGTACACAGTAGGTGCTTAATAACTATCTACAACTTCCCTTGCTTTACTGTACCCATCAAGACATAAAAAGAACTGATAAAACTCTTCTCTTTTACTAAATTGCTGCTTCCCATGATTTTGTGTAATACATCTACCGTTTGTGAGAACAAACATGCTTGTGGGTGATTTTATATACAAATATCTTTACTCTGATGATCAAGAATGGATAATAATAGTAGATCACAGCTCTTCTGCACTTTCTAAGCCCAGTTACTCCTCCTCCTCTTCCATTTCGCAGACACAGTGAGGTCCAGAGAAATTTAAGTAACAAGCCCAAGGATAGTAAGTGGAAGCACCAGGATTCAAATTCTTGCTGTCTGGCCCCAAAGCCCAGGTGTCTGCAGCCCCATATCATACGGAACTTTTAAAGGGCATTTCAGCAACTGTGTATACAAGCACAGCCTCTAACCTCAGCTCTTGCTCTCAGCTTTGGATTCAGATTGCATTGTTGCCAGAACTATTAATTGGTCCTTCTTGGGCTCTGGGCAAGCAGGCACCCATGGTGCTGACGACTTAGGGCAGACAGCTTCTGGCAGGGGTGAGAGAGGGACCCTCCCTCAAGACTCCCTCACTGGCAGTTGAGAAGCGCTGCCCACTGCTCCATGAACTGAGCCCTGGTTCTTGCTTCCAGAATGGTTACCGGATGGGTCTGGTGGAGACAAGGGAGCCGAACAGCAGACTTTGGCAGGTAACCCCTCTCTGCTTCAGCAACGTGGAAACCATAGGTGTTTGCCTATGGTGTGTTGTTTTTTTCTTCTTTCCTCAAACATACTTTCTACATTTTCTACAAAAAAACACTGATTACTTTTGCAAGAAGGAAATCAAGTGTCCACTGAAGAACCCATGTCAGTAAGGAGTTGACATAAGAGGTGAATTAAATTTCTGAAGCTGAGAACTTATATTCTTCAACAGACAGGCCAAAAGGAAAGTAAGAAGAATGGTACTAAACGCACAGGGAAATATTGGCAGATGGAGACTCTGAATTGTTCATGAGTTCTCTCTTAAGGGGTAGGGCTTGGGGAAAACACTGTGAGAGACTGAATACTGTGCCCCCAAATTCAGGTTAAATCCTAATGCCCAAGGAGATGGTATTAGGAGGTGGGGTGATTAGGTCACATGGGTGGAGCCCTCATAAATGGGATTAATGTCCTTATAAAAGGAACCCCAGAGAACTCCCTTGCCCCTTCCTCCACATGAGGACACAGAGAGAAGGCCGTCTGTGAACTAGGAAATGAGCTTTCAACAGACACCAAATCTGTCAGCATCCTGATCTTGGACTTCCAGCTCCAGAACTATGAGAAATAAATATTTGCTGTTTAAGCCACCCAGTCTGTGGTATTTTTGTTATAGTGGCCTGAATGGGCTAAGACATGTATTTATAAATTACGTATAATCTGACACACAAATGTTAACACACTTATATGTGTGTTGTGTTTTAACTACTTACAACATTTACTCTTTTTGCAAACAGTTAAATATTACATCATTAGAATAAAAAGGACCCAGTGCCGATTCAAGTTTACTGTGGCACATCTTGAGAGCTGAGAGGACTCCCCAGGCTGGCTCTCTCAAAATGAGAATGTCCATGTCTCAATATGACCTCCTCCCTGTTCTCCTTATACCAGGACCCCCAATGCTTCCCTGGTGGGGTGGACGGAGCAGGAAGGAGCCTCTCTATAAGGAAGGCTCCTCGGTCCACAGGGCAGCACACGCTGGGAGACGCAGCCCCCGAAAGCAGGGCCTTGCAGAGAAACCAGAGCTAAGAAGGCTGCTTTGGGTTCTGGTATATATGAGCTGGGCAATTTCCTCAGTTCTTCAAGATGATGTTTGGTTAATGGAAAAATGGGGATTTTTTTTCGTCTGCCCATCTCACTAGGGTGAATTAAAAATTAAATGAGATAATGTGAATAAGGAATGCATGATTTGTGAAATAAATAAATAATGATTAGTAAGGTGACAACAGGGCTGTAAATGGGATCTGCCATTCAAAAAGGAAGGGTCATTATCATAAATGACGATGTCTTCAGGAACCCCATGGCTCCTATCGTTTTAAATTATGAAAGAATCATGTCCTTGATTTTAACTTTTTTAATTTAAATAGTACAAACAAATATAAAACATAAAGTAAAGCTCTCTCCACCTCCTTGCTTACCACCCATCCCATTCTTGGGCGACCACCATGGTTAATAGTGTCTTGTGTGTCCTAGAATCTTTCTATAGGATTAGAACATATACATATACTTTTGTACATATGGTATTATAAACAACATTCTACGCCATGCCCTCTCCACTTAATTTTATCTTAGAGATCTTTTCCATATCAACACATTTTCTGCTTCATTCTGTTTTTAGCAGTTGTTATGAATATACCATAATTTATCTCATCAGTATCATATTTAAGGACATTTTACATGTGTCCTTCTTTGTAAACTATCACAAAGAGTGGTGCTGTGCAGCAGACTCACAGAACCGAAGAATGGACTAATAGTTACCAAAGGGAAAGGAACTGGGGAGGATGGGTGGGAAGGGAAGGCCAAGGGGGAAAAAGGGGGCATTACGATTAGCAGATGTAATGTTGGGGGGGCACGGGGAGGGCTGTACAACTCAGAGAAGACAAGTAGTGATTCTATAGCATCTCACTACGCTGATGGACAGTGACTGTAATGGGGTTGGTGGGGGGGACCTGATGAAGGGGGTAGTGTAATCACCATAATATTGCACATTTAATTGTAGATTAATGATATCAAAATAAACTTAAAAATAAATAAATAAATAAACATGGGTTAAAAAAAAAGAGTGATGCTGTGGACATTCTGTGCATAGTCTGGTCTTGCCTATTCCAGAAGAGGGATTTGGGAGACAAAGCGTATGTGTCACCCAGGTGCTGAGGGTTATTGCTACATTGGCTTCCACTGCTGTCTAAATGCTGTGGAAGCTGAAGTGAAATTTGGAGCCTCCCATCAGCTTCTATCAGGAAATGCCCACCATGGACGTGTGCAGGTAGAGGACATCTTAGCGCAAGTGGGTAGCTGCAGAGGGGTTAATAGATCAGAGGGGCAGTTCTTACATGGCATGGCCAAGCCAAACTGCCATGGTCCCCTCAAGAGAGCTTCTGCCCCTCTTCCCTGATGGGGAGGGCACCATTCTCTACTTACGTCCCCTCTCTCCAGGTAGAAACCTTAATTCATGCACCTGCATTGAGCAAGTGCCCCTACTGCCCTTTTCTCCTGCCTTCACCCAGAAGCCTGGGGGCTCTGTCTTACTCCCAGCCTAATCATACCCCTCCATGGATACAGCCTTTAAAGGCATCCTGCAGGATCATTTTAAACCCTTCAGAATGGCACTGAGGTCCTTCACACTCAGCTCCAGCCTCTCTGGCCACCTGCTCTTCTCCAAATGTCCTCCCGGTGTGGGGTCCCTGCTTCCACTGCCTCTGCCTCAGAGCTCCTGCCCAACATCTGCACAGCTGGCTCCTTTCTTCTCTCAGGTTCCTGCTCAAATGCTGCCCCCTCAGAGAGGCCCTCCTGATCCCACAATGCTTTCTACTTCCTGCTAACTGTTTATTCAAGAGACCTTTCTGCTTATTTGGTTGTCTGCACCATCAGCTCCACCAGGGTTTGTCTTTGTTTCATTCATGCTGCACCCCAGAACCTACAATGACACCTGACACAGAGTAGCTGCTCAATAAACACTTGGGACTGACCAGATGCTTGGGCGCCTATCTACCTCCTCGACAAAGTCCCCCGCCATTCCCTAGGCTCCACACGCAGCAGCCTTGCAGGTAAAGTCTGTGTGCCTCAGCCTACAACTTCAGGTTTCTGGCTTCTTGCTTATGCTATTCTCTGCACCTGGCATGCTATTTACTCACTCCACTGTCAACCATATGAACTTCTATTGACCCTGCAAAACCCAACTAAGCATCACTGACTTTGTGAAGCCTTCCCAAACACCAGGCATCTGGGCTTCCTCATCTTGGCACCATGCAAGCATCCTACAGGCATCTATTATCTTATATTTCAAAAACTGTACTTTTATTTTATTACTATTATCTTTTGCTTTCCAGCTTCCCCCCCCACCAGAGTGTGTGCTTCTTCAGAGACAAATAACATTCCCCTCATTTTTCTGGCTACTGATAAGGTACCTAGCACCCAGTAGATTCTCAGAGAATACTGAAAGAACAATCAAGTGAAGAAAATGTACTAAGAGAGTTCTCCAGGTCCACCATGAGGAGTAAACAGACCTGGCTGGTGAGCTTTCTCTGAGAACACTGAAAAGAACCCATGTAGACTTTCAAAGATCCGGATGAAGTTTTCCTTGTAACATTACTACCAAATCTTCAGCACTTACCATGTGCAAAGCATAAGGCCTCCCCTCATCTGATGCTCTTGACAGGCCTGGGAGGCAGGTCCTGTTTCCATCCCTTTTTCAAAGGAGCAGACAGAGAGTCAGGTAGGCTAAGTTGCCCAGGGTCATGCACTGGGCATATGGAGAAAGCAATGACTTAAGGGAGGCTCTAGAACCTGCCGCTGAGTCTACACTGTGGCTGTGAATGGGGTGATGTATCGGGAGTGGGGCGTGGGGGTAGTCCAAACTAGCAGAGGTAGAGAGTGCCACGTGGTGTTGGGTCTGACTTAGGGAAAGGGCCCAGGTGGTGTTTCTGACGCTGCAGTAGGAGGCACAAAGGCTACTTCAGGCACACAGGCCAATCACACAAGGCTCAGCCCTGAATCTGCACCTGTGAGGGCAGAGGCCAGGTGGGGCACCGAGCCTCAGAACCAGGCAGTCATTTGGGCACCCCACTCACAGCCCTTCAAAGTTCTTAGCACACGTTACCTCCTTTAATCCTCACAGCACCTACAATGTGCTGCCAAGGCAACATGGAACAAAACAGGACAGTTCATGTTGGCATGGGGTTTTTATTCGAATGGGGGAGAGAGAAAATAAGCAAGTAAACAAGTCAGGAGGATTTCAGAGAAATACTCAGTAGACAATAAAACAGAGGGGTGGGTTTGAGAGGGACTAGCTGCTGATTCAGCTGAGATGGTCAGGAAGGGCTTCCCAAATGACATTTGAATCAAGGCTCCAATGGTAAGAAGGAGCCAGACACACAGGACCTGGTGAGGAATCTTTTAAACAAATGGAACAACAAAATCCTGAGACTGAGCTAGGGACAAGTGCAGTACATACAAAGGACAGAAAGAAGGCCAGTGGGGAGCAGGGCAATGACAGAAAAGAAGAGGAGTCTGAGAGGGAGGCAGGAATGGGCTGGGACCACAGAAAGAATCAGGATTTCATGCCAGCTCCTCTGCCTCCCAAAATATGTATCCAAAGAAAATCAATTGAGTGGCTACGTGATTTAGAAATAAACACATCTTAAAAACTCCAGTGAAGATAAACCAGAAAGACAAGGCCTCATGCTTCTAAATAAAGAATTAGAACTGACTACACTTAGAGCTTAAATTTGGGCCCAATACACAATGTGTGCTCAACAAATGTTTGTTGAATGGACACCATGCAAAAGTGATTTCAACTGTATACATTGTCAACATGGACTTGCTTGCAAACCTCTGGATTAATGGAACTGTGGGGCTTAGGAAAGGGAAGTAAAGATGGCCAAATGCTGGTGACTTACTTATAGTGCTCAGTCCTACCAGAGGACCTAGGCTTAAAATCAGAACTGCAAACATATTTAGATAAAAACAGATGCAAGATGCATAATGCGTTACCAGGGGAAAACAGAATGGCCTAATTCTGAAGCCTGACATCAGGAAGACAAGCTGCCCCTGTCTCATAGGCTCTCTCTGCCTGATTCAGAATCCAGGACTGACCCAGGGTCTGAGCTCTTCCCACTGGCTTAAGCCAGTAAATTTTTTTTTCTTGATATTGTTTTATTGTTATTCAAAAACACTTTATGTTAAATTTATCATCTTAACCATCTTTAAGTGTACAGTTCAGTAATGTTCAGAATATTCACATTGCACAACTGATCTCTAGAATCTTTCATATTGCAAAACTGAAACTCTGTACTCATTAAACACTAATTCTCCCTCCCCTCCCCCTAACACTTAGCAGCCACCTATTTTCTGTTTGTATGATTTTTTTTTATTAAGGTATCATTGATATACTCTTACGAAGGTTTCACAAGAAAAACAATGTGGTTATTACATTCACCCTTATCGAGTCCCCCCATACCCCGTTGCAGTCACTGTCCATCAGTGTAGTAAGATGCCACAGGGTCCCTATTTGTCTTCTCTGAGCTACACTGTCTTCCCTGTGACCCCACACACACCATGTGCACCAATCATGATACCCCACAATCCCGTTCTCCATCCCTCCCCATCCACCCTCCCCGACCCCTCCCTTTTGGTAACCACTAGTCCCTTCTTGGAGTCTGTGAGTCTGCTGCTATTTTGTTCCTTTAGTTTTGCCTTGTTGTCATACTCCACAAATGAGGGAAATCATTTGGTATTTGTCTTTCTCTGCCTGACTCATTTCACTGAGCATAATACCCTCTAGCTTCATCCATGTTGTTGCAAATGGTAGGATTTGTTTCTTTCATATGTTAAGCCAGTAATTTTAACTATACTCTGAAAAGGGAAATGAACCTTCAAGATGGGGGGTGGGGGTGGGCCAGGTGTCCAAGGTCAAGGTGAACCACAGCCAGTTGTGGGCAGGAAAGTGGAACTTGGCAACTGATTTTATGGTAGCCTGTGGGCTCATCTCACCTCTGCTTCTAGAGGGCAAGGACTGCATCTTACACTTCTGCCTCCTCCAAATATGCACAGCAGTCTTCCTATATGTACTAGGTGCTCAGACACTGAATGAATGAACAAGCAGCCAGTCGAGGCAGTCTATTTTGACCAAGCAAAGTGGCCCTGGATGAGTTCCCTGGAGTTAAAGGCAATGAGGAAAGGATGTGAACCTTTCAAACTGTGAACTGTTCATATGTCAACTGAGGTGGGAGGGGGTTGGGGGGTTATTGGTGAGCCAGCCACACAGGGAAACAGCAAAGAAGCAGAGAAGAAATGTTTCTGAGGAAACCTGGTCCAATACTTGAAGGACTGTCATGTGGAAAAGAAATTAAACATGTTCTATCCAAAGCCCCAGAAGTCACCTGTCAGTTGAATTTAAGGAAGAGCTTCCTCCTAGCAAAGTATTTGTCAGACTGTGTTTAATGGAATCCTAGCATTCAGAGAGTAGGGGTGGGGGTGAGGGAACATTCCAAATGATTCCACAGGAAAATACATTTGGGAGTTTGGGTTAATTAAAGGTAATGGACATTCTTGCTGAAGGACATAGCTTTCAGCCCTTCTCAAATTTATGTGGCCCTAATAGTTCTTCACAGGATGCTATGAACATCTCACAGAGTCTCTATGTCTAAAGGTCACCTCTGGGGAAAAGATGAATTAGAGCTGTCTAACAAAAACATCCTAAGTAGGGGAGTGTGTCAGGCCAGTATTTGAGTACTTTTAGGATAAAGAATTCAACACTACATAGATGATACAGATGCAATCTGAATAGAACACTAGAAGCATGGACTCATTCTCCCATGGGCTTTCACTTTGAATGGCCAAGTAGCAGGCCCAAAACTTCAGTTACAGACAAGGATGCAAACCAGCTGACCCTCCTACCACTTGGTGACCAAATAAGTGAATGACATGGATATCACAAAGGGATCCTGGAAACAGTCAATGCTGTTGGCTGGGGAGCCTAGTGACAGGATGCATTCTTGCAAGCCCACTTTGACTCTTCTCATGTACTATTTTCTAGAAATATTGCCTGCTTGTCTTTGTTTCTCCTATGCATCTATCCATTCTGTAAATATTCATCAGGACCTTTGATAAGCCAGCGTAAGTAGGTAAACCCAGATAAAGTGCTGTGTTATGACTGCCTCAGGGAATACAGACAATAAACACATTGTACAAATAATATGGAGGTTTTCTATCTATACAAAGGAAATGAATGGTGTGAAACAGTGGTAAGTTTCACAGAGACCTTGTCCAGTGTGGGTTTCAGGATGGGTTCTCTAAGGGAGTAGAGACACCATGTTTTACAGACCCTTAAATGAGTGGGGTCCCAAGCAACTCTCTGGGACATTCCTCTGGGAAGCCCCATGGGAATGGAAAAGGCCATATAGGCCACCTACCACAGCAGCCTCTTCTCTAATACATATCTTACATATGCTCTATTTGAGACTATGACTTATGAGGTCTGAAGAGGGCTGGAAAATTTGCATTTCTAACTAGATGACTCTAATGCTGCTGCTCTGCAGACCACATTTAAGTAGCACTACTCTTTCAAGCATTTTAAAAGACCTAAATGAATGGAGAGTTTTACCATTTTCATGGACAGAGAGGTTCAGCCATAAAGATGTTAATTTTCATCAAATTCATTTATATTAATCCAACCAAAATCCACATGGGCTAATAGTTCTTCACAGGATTCTATGAACATCTCAGAGAGTCTCCATGCTTGGATAGTGAATTAGAACAATCCTTTTAGAGAGCAATTTGGCATCTGATAAAACTGATAATGCATGCACTCTACCATCCAGTAATTCCACTCTCAGCTATGGCCTAGAAACCTTCATTCATGCACACATGGAAGCACAGACAAGATAGTCACTCAGTGTGCTTAGTAATAGTGGGAAATGAGAGGCAATTGAATGCCCATGAAGAGGAGCTGGCTAAAGGCAATGCAGTCTATGCATTGGAATACTGTACAGCAGGAAAAAAAAATAAATGAACCAAAGCTATTATTAACATGGAAACATCTCAAAACCAATATTGAGCAAAGAAACAAAGTTGTAAAAATTTATAAGTAATGGGTACCTTTAATATAAAAATTTAAAACATGCAAGGCCTAGATACTATATAAATGTGTGTTTGTATGTGTGTATACACGTGTGTGTGTATATAGAGAGAACTATCTTATATATACTTATTACACCCCCCCACACACACATATACACATATCAAGTATACACATGAGAATGATAAATCTAAATTCAGAATAATGACCTCTAGAGAGGGAAGGAGAAGAAGGGTATTTGGGAAAATAATTAAAATCACTCATAAAAACACTGCCCCTCTACACTACTATTAATCAGCATTAGGGATTAGGGTAGGGGATGTTCTTCAATGGAGTCAGACCTTTTTCAAACTGAAAAGCCTCAGAAAGCATTTAGCCCAACCTTTCACCCACAGAGGAAACTCCTCTTCAATACCTGGAGCAAGGGATCCTCCTACCTCGACTACAGAGGTCAGGCCACTGTACTGTTATGCGGGTTGGCATTGCACAATTCTAGAGTGCTCATTTCACAACATAACGATGTGCTCCCTAGGGCTGTGCAGTGAACAATTCCTACCACCATATATGGCAGCCATGGTCATAGGCCACTTTGAACACTGATGGAGAATGCCCATCCACACAATTACTGCCCATGTCAGTGGACTCAGACACCTCCCAACAACAATCAGCAGCCCTGTGCTAGCCAAACACTTTCCAGGAAGGACCATCACAACCTTTGGAAGTACAACAGTGTGAGATTAAGCTCTTCCTTAAGCACATTTGAAATCTGCATCTTTATAACCTTTATCCATTGAAGTTGAGATCTACTTCCTTTCCACAAACACTTTAGCTTAGAAGAAAGCTAACCAGGTCCCCCTGGAGACTTCCACTTTCCAAGCTAAATATACTCTTGACTTAGCTTACTGCATTTATGCTCTATATTCCCTTTTGTTAAAAATGAATTTTTAAACCATCTATCATTTTACCAAGCATGTCTTACCCTAATAAGCACCTAGGCATGCTGACAGGTCTTCAAACAACAAGAAAGCATTTCTCTCAGCTGCTCCTTTGGGAAACCTCTAAAAATCTCCACTCTGGTCTCCAAAGCAGTCAAATGCCCACAGAAGCCAGCAAGTGTGAGGCTGGAGGAAGGAAGGATCAAGCTTTTTCCAGAGGTGGGGACAATGTTAACTGAGCAGAACCAGGACAGAGCCCCCACAAGCCAAGGGAGACAAGTCATTTTCCACTTACTCCCAAAACTCCATGACAGGAGATGTGGCGTTCTGCAGGGACACATGACTGTGGTTGCTCATGTTCAGTTTCTGGAACTCCACACAATTCTCTACAGTGGAAACAAGACAAGAAATACAAGATTAACCTCTGCAAGGGCAGGATCTTGGAAAATATTCAGAGCTGATGGTGCAACCAGGCAGTTTTACTTAGCCATTTCAAGTAAACATGCTTCAAAGCACATTGGCGGGGGAGATCAATAACTTACAAACAGTTCAAGAGAGAGGTCGGGTCTGATTTGGACAGGAGGAAAATTTTGGGGGCATGGTGCCTTTTCTCTCATTCCTACTCAATATGCCCTTTCAAAGCCTTCCTCCTGCCTTGTACTTGAATCTCCTTTCCTTTTTCCCACTTTTCTGCTGAAGGCCTGCCCATGGCATTTAGCTGTCCTGCTCAGTGGCCCCAGCAGGAATGGGGAGTAACAGAATGGGTCAGTCATGGTATCCTTAGAGCAGTAATGCAGTTGAGACTCAGTTTTCCTTCACATAAAAAGAAGCTAATACTGCAGCTGCCTCAGAAAGACATGATGATAGGATGAGATGATGTCAGCCTACATGTGTAAAGAATTCCTGGGTTCTTCACCATTCTCTCACTTGATCAATAATCAATCCCAGAAAGAATATATTGAATGTCTCTCCTCATTTCATGATACTTGATGACCATGGGAGATTTGAATCTCAAGTAAAAACATCCAAGTTTTCATCCTTTAAGGCCCAGTTCAACCCCCTCCTCCAGGAAGACTTCCTTGATCTCCTCTCCTAAATTCTAACAAAGTTAGAATGTAAAAGCCTTCCAAGGAACCACTTTCTCCAACTCATTTAATTTTGAAGAGGAAGAATCTCAGGTTCAGAAATAGTCAAGGGACTCACACCCACATCTTTTCCATCCTCTACAAAGTCACCAGCCACTTAGGGGCAGACCTAGGAATCAGTTCCAGCCTAGACTCCATTCCCTTTGCCATGGTTATGGCCCAGTTCTACCTGCCACCAGGGGAACCTGTGCCTCTTTACAGCACCCCTCTGTTTACAGAGGTGCCTTGGCCACCAGACTGCACTCCTCGAGGGCAGTGCCTCCTGCACCGATTCATTTTGGAGCCCCTGCACCCAGCATAGTGGCAAGCATGGAGTCAGTGTTTGGCCTCACTCTGGCACTTCACTCTCCTCGCACATGTATAAGCCCTCTCACTACATCTGTAATCTCTGGAGCAGAAAGCATCTTCTGTTTGTGATGTTTTTCACATTGCAAGTATTCAAATGCTGTTAGAGAAAGGAGATTGCAAATCAGTGGAAAGAAGGTTTGCAATCTGCTAGGGAAAATTCCCCAATCATCTGCCTCATTCCCACTCCTGGCAAGTGCAGACTATATTCTGAAAGGAGGTGGTCTGTGGGCTCCACAGACAGTCCTGAGAGGAGTCTGGAAACCTGATACTACAGGCAAAATGTCTGCATGTGCCCTTGTGTGCCTTTTCCTGCTGAGAGGGGCCTTTAATTTTGATTAAAGTCTCTACAATAGTATTTCCCATCCTTTTTTTTCTAGAGTAAAAAATTTCTCAGACACCCAAGTTGGACAAGGTATTTTTATTAAAGTAATACTTAAATCATGTACAAGTAAACAATAAGTTATAACATCTCTATGATTATAGCATTCATACAACTATAAAAGCAGAATTACATTTACAAATTAAATACCAACTAAACTAAGGAACCAACACAATTCAAATTGGTAGCATAAAATGGATATATATAAGATAATGCTATTTTGTGAAATTAAACGGATTTCCCAAAAACAAAAAAAATGGAACAGATAGGTAGGAGGCAGGGTCTTCTGCATTCAGCATGTCTATTCCATAAGCTATTGGAGACTCAATTCTACCACCATTTTATTCTGGTCACACTTTTGTAAAATTTTCAGTCCTACAGTTTGTTGCATTCTTAACTGGACTTCACTTAGTACCAAAACACCATGTATAAATTAAACCTCTCTGCTCTTTCCATTGGCCACCATCATCCTACTTACCAAGACCACATCTTAAATTGCAAATATGCACCAAGTCAGGGACTAAAATCTGCTCTCTTCAGTTATAAGGTGGTTGTGCCCATTTTTAGAGTATCCTCAAAATAAATACACACAACTAAATTATCACTGAAGACTCACTGGTCCCCAAGAGAGAAATGGTCTTTGAATTTTACTTTGATAGACATCTCTATGAGGTTCCTGACCAAAGAAAGGTTAAGAAACAATGCCCTAAAGAAAGACAGTAAGACCTCCACAAAATGCAATGGGTGGGGGAGCAGGGCAAAGTCATGCAGGACTGGAAGCTAGTCTGCAGCACTTCCTAGGCTTAATGCATGCTGTTACGTCTGCTGATGACCAACCTCCTACCCAGGCTTACTCTATCTCAGCCTTCAGGATGACAGGTCACTCGTAGGGACAACCTAACCACAGGTTATAACATGGACGACAAATAGCTTAGAGCATGTGTGCCAATTCCAATGGCTGCCTGGAACACTGCTGAGAAGGGTTCTGAGGCCAAGACTAGATTCAGAAGTAAAGAGTTCTCAAAACAGCAGGAGACTCACAGAACCCAAGAACGGACTAATAGTTACCAAAGGGAAAGGGACTGGGGAGGATGGATGGGAAGGGAGGGGCAAGGGGGAAGAAGGGACATTATGATTAGCAGATGTAATGTTGGGGGGGCACGGGGAGGGCTGTACAACCCAGAGAGGACAAGTAGTGACTCTATGGCATCTCACTACGCTGATGGACAGTGACTGTATGGGGTTGGGGGGGGGGACCTGATGAAGGGGGTAGTGTAATCACCATAATATTACTCATTTAATTGTAGATTAATGATATCAAAATAAGCTTATTAAAAAAAAGTAAAGAGTTCTATAATCGATTAACGATGTCTGCTCTGAGGAAGGCCACCAAAGGTATAGGTTGGGAATGTATTTGCCTTCTGTGGATTATAAGACTCAGTCTTGATAGGATGACAAGTTAAAAAGTAAAGAATGTATTAGACTCTAATGTAATATAAAAAATTGTGCATTTAAGGGAGTAGTAGGAGTGGAATTCAAGTATCTACCTGTGTTGGACAGGTAGAGTAAATAAGCAATTTGGACTGGGTGGGACTGTAGCCAACTTGAGGACAGGTGCCTTATCCAAAGGCAACAACTCTTTCTCAGCTGCAGCACTACTGCCAAGGAAGAATGTGTGAATGTGGATCTGGTGTTAACAGATCTTTTACTTTTTCAGGAGAAGCTGTGAAACTTTTCTTCATGCCTTCATGGAAGACTTCATGGGAAGTCTTCTGGTTTTTAAATTTTGACAACTGAATACATTTTGAACTTTGCTAGTCACTGATCTAAAGCCTAATTGGTTATAGGTTCCCGGTTTGCAACCCTTTATCTAGTCTAACTCCTCCATCTTATAAAGGAGTATCTGACACTCAGAGAGGCAGAACTGGAATTGGAGCCTGAACCCCTCACACCTCCACTCTGATCCTGAAGGGCTCAGTCTCTATATTTGGCAAAGTGAGGGAAGAGCATGACCATTCTTTCATCCATGCCCAACTCCTGGGTCAGTGCTCAGCGGTAGCTCAGGGAAGCAACCCACAGAACGTACCCAGATGCAGTGCAGAACTGAGCCCCAGTTTCAGCGGAATCTGGACTTATGGGGAGAGGTCAGAGGTTAGAATTGGTCTCCAGGACAAGGACACACCCCCAATCCCAGGTCCTCCAGCAGGACCAGCAAAGAGACCCTCCCTGGGGGCCATACCTGTGTTCCATTCATGCCCACAGGTGGCCCAAGGGAGCTCAGTGGTGAAGCAGTTGCTCAGGTAGAAAATGGCCCATGCCAGGATGATGATGTAGTACACGTTTAGATGGGCCTCAATCACCTGTGTTGCATAGCCAATGCCTGAAAGAACAAAGGAAAGGGAACAATTTGAGTCTCACTCCACCCCCTTAAAACAGTTTTAGCTACTTTCATGGCCTGATAGGCATCATTTTATTTTCTGATTAATTCAAGTTACCTTCAAATAAAGGGCAAACCTTTCTCCAACATGTAATGCCACCTTCACTTGTGAACTGTCCCAGAGCTGTTTCCAAGAAAAAGACAGGAATTCCACAGCAGATAAAAAACACAACGTAGGGAATCAGGAATGCCCCTGCAAGGATGCAAAGTAAGAGAATGAGGTTAAAATTGCCCCTACCATTTCATGTTCAGCACAAGAAATCTTAAATAAGCACCTACTATAGGCAAGACATGAATGTCCTCTGAGCTTGAGGTCAAGTCTGCACTATGACAATCAGAATCAGAAAACATAGCCCTAGGTTTGTGCTCTTGTCACCTACTACCTTTTTCATCTGTAAAATCGGGCTTTAATACTTAATATCTGTAACACTTATCTCCCAGAATTGTCATGCAGCTAAGATGATAATGCAAAAGAAAGGGTTTTATTTGTTTGATTCTTTTATTTATATATTTCACCCACCGGCACAGGTTACATTCCTTCCCTCCCTAAATGTTACATTCTTCTTTTTCATTCTAAAGTAACCTCAATAGGTCAGGTGAGAAGGGACCCCTTCATTTTAATTTCTTTGGCAGTGAACTGCAAAAATTCTTTTTCATTAAGAAAAGCATTCTCAAGGAAGTATACAGTGAGCAATATCAGGCCTCTATACACAAGGCCCAGGTAGGATGTTGACTTATAAAGACTTTGCAGCAAGAATCTATCTGTCCAGAAAGGCTGGCTTTGAACCAGTCTGAGAAAAGACCATGGTAAGCTTTACTGCTCCTATCTTGAAACATAATACCCACTGCCTGGGCCTTTCAGTGAAAGAAATTAAATAACTTGAGGTGAACATGAGCTATTACAACCAGAAAGGGATTTTTCCAAATCCCTCATTCTCTCTCCTGTCTAATAACAAAGCATGAAACACATGCTATTCCCCACTATTTGATCTCACAGATGAAGGCTTTAACCAAAATTGCTTTTTGCTAAATGAAATCTCTTTAACATCAGGATTAGTAGCAACAATTTTGATCAATCCTGATAGACTGAACATATCTACCAGGTTTTGAAAAGGTCTTAGCTTTTCTGGACAAGAGACTATTTTTATAAAGTTTCACATTGGAAAAGAAATACTTTAAACTATTGTTGGCTATGAGTACAGCTGTGTAGGTATTTTTTTAAAAGGAAAACAGTTAATAAGAAGACACCCCAACTATATTAGAAGGCAAAAAGTGTGTGAAAGGGGACAAGAGGGTCTGTTTGCTGAATCTAAATCTAAGTGATTAAAACAAGCTGAGGCAGGCTCCCCAATATGAGGTAATTTACCTGTGAATCCTCTAAAACTTAACAGATGACACTTTCTGAAAGGTTTTATGGCCTATACATTCACAAAGATAGTAATCCTTAAGATAACTAGTTCAATTAAACCAGGATATCTCTTCTCTGTACCCAGTGGAGACTCTGGGTAAGTTAGAGTAAAAAAAAAGGAAAGAAAATGACTCATGACTCATTTTTAAACTTTACTTACTACAATCTTTTTTTTTTTAAATCTGTGGCAGAATTTGTAATTAACCCAACTTACCCCGTTTTCTGCTTTTAGAAATGCCTTTTGTTTTGGCATAACAATTCCCTGTATAAAAAAAGACGTTAAGACAGTTTTTGCCTGGAACTATTCTAAAGGGTTTCCACAGGTTTCTGCGCAAACATGGAAGCTTTTAAAGGCTGAATCTGCAAAGAGAGGCAGGATTCACAGCTGAAGGCACAGGGCACATTCCAGGTCTCCAAGTCCACTCCCTCTCTTCCCCTTGCCAAGCCACCAACACCGCAGCCACTTCATTACCAGTGCAGAGCAGGCTTGGAGCAGCCTGTGCCTTCAGGATGAATGTCTGCAAAGAAAGGGCCTGGACCAAAGAGAGCCTCTTGCTCTCTCTGCAGCCGCTCACAGAGGAAGTCCTGCTCCATGTGGCCTAACAGGGTGCTACCTGCCAGCTGCCTTCTCTGGGGTCTGGGGGGATCTGCTGGAGGGGCAGGGACACAGCAAAGAGGGAGGAATACATAGACACAGGCTTTTTCTTGGAGAGAAGGTGCCACCCATGGCGGTTTTACAAGGCCCCTTGCCATGGACCTGCTGGCTGTCCTGCTGATGTGACAGGTGGAAGCTGAAGTCTGGACCCCTTCCTTGAGCTGGGAGATTTGAGGACTCACTGCTGCATCTCCACCAAACTGACCTGAACATCTTGTCACTAGGAACGACTCTCTCATCACCTTCTTCCTGTAGCGCCCCCAACCCCAAATCTCTAAGCATCTCCTAAATATTAAGTCAGTGTTGCTCTTTGTTACAGGTGACTGAGATCAGAAAAGAAATTGCTTAGTGCCGATTCCTCCACCAGACAGGTCCGAAAAGAGGTCCCAGAAAAGCCCCTAAGAGCAAATGAAAAGACTGGGTAGGAAATGAAACAGCAATGCCTCTTCTAAAAGTTCTCCCTGCTGTCAGTTCAATCCCAGTTTAAAACTAGGCCTTTGGTGTTAGAATCCCGTCTTTAATTGTCATTTATTGAGTGCCTTCTCTGACCCTTTGTTTCCTCATCTGCAAAATGGGTATACCACTGTCTACAAAGATGACTGTGAGGATGAAACGAGATGATGTGGGTAAAGCTCAGTACTGGAGCCCGGCATTTCACTAAGCGCTCAAAACCGAGCCTACTCAGTTCATTATCAGAGTCTCTTTCCTTCACGTGGGTTTCTAGTCAGAAAAGCTGAGGCTCAAACAGGCTGTCTCCCGCCCCAAACATCAGTGCAGGAACCAAAAGCAGGGGCTCCTGGTCTTGGTTTGCACCTCAAGCTGGGACACAACGCACCTGGCGAACAAGTCCCCGCGTGCTCTCAGGCTGCACTTTTAGGTGCGAAACGGCCCGCGTGCGTGTGCACTGGGACAGGCGCGCCTCGCCAACCGAGTCCTCGCGCCAGGTGGCCTGAGGCGGGCCTTGCCCCCAGGGTCCCACCACACGCAGGCGCAGGAGGGGTCTCGCGCTCACCCCCTGGGCCCCCGCCCCCACCGGCGGGTTCCCACACCTCAGGTCTCCCCAGAGCCGCGTGCCGCCTCACCTCCTCCGTTCTTGTAGCACAGGTAAGGGAAGCGCCACACGTTGCCCAGCCCTATGATCTCCCCAGCCACGCTCAGCACGAACTCCACCTTGTTGTTCCAGTGGCCGCGTTCGTGGACTGGCTTCTCGCGCTTGTCGCGCGCGGGCGCCGCGCCCCCGCTGCCGCCGCAGCCCGACGCCTGGGACTCCGGCGCCTCCTCGGCAGCCTTCCCATTGCCCAGAGGCAGTGCCTTCTCCGCCGTCATGGCCGCGCTGGCTGCCTCGTGCGCCGGGTCCGGCTCTGCGCCGCTGCCCCGGGCGGGCTAGCTTTTCAGGAGGCGCGGGCGGGCGGCAGGGGGAGGAAGGGGGTGGAGCTGAGGGGCCGGGCCGGGCCAGCGCGGGGACGGGGACGGAGACGCGGCGCGGCGGCCCGGCCCTCAGGGCGCCCACGCCGCCTCAGCCGGGCTCGGCCCGGGAGCCTTCAAGCACCTGGCGCGCGCGAGGTGTTGTGCTGCGCGCGCCGAGCGCCTTGCGCGCCCGCCCTTCGCGTCGCCCTACCCAGTGGCCTCAGGACAGGAGTGGAAGCGCCGGTTCAGGCCTCGGCTGGGCTGACACCAAGCCAAGTTCCACCACTCTCTGTAACCTCCAAACCCCTGGGCCTCGGTTTCCCATCTCTAAGAGAAGCGGGTTCCAGATCAGGATTCTCCAACTTTAGCGTGCACGCCAGTGCACCTGCGGAACTAAACTGCAGCTCCCGATCTACTGGGTGAGGCTGGGCGGGGCTTCTGCGTTTCTAACCATCGCCTGGGTGTTGTGGGTGCTGCTGGTCCTCCAGGACCACACTTGGAAAAAGGGAGTGAGTTAACTCTTGGTCTCTTCTCAGTTCTCAGGCTAGCAGCACCCCTAGGGTGGAAGCACCTCTAGCTCTTGTTCTCCCTGGTGCCCACTACCCTAAACACGGTCAATCAGGACAGTGTGGCCGCTCCTGTCTGGAGATGGGCAAATCTAATTTGAATCTCAGGGTTCACCCGTCTTAGCTGTGTGAAGTCATCTGACCTCTCTGTTCCTCAGTTTGTTTCCTGATCTGCAAAAAAGGAAGAATACCAGTAGAGCTTTTCTTGCAGGGTTTGTGCGGTGTGCATGTGTGTGTGGAGTTAGTGAGAAAATGCTTATAAAGCAGTACGTTTGAAGTACTCAGTGAACATTAGCAAATGTTAGTATTCTCATACAATGTGTAGCCACATACATATGCATATTTGTTACCTTCTTGTTTAATATCTGTCTCCCCACTCAATTGTAAAGATGATACACACTGTCTTGTTCTTTATAATAGCTCCAGCCAGAGCCTACCACAAGACCTAGCACATAGTAGGTGCTCAGAAAATATTTGTGGAAAGAGAGGAGGAAGGAAGAGAAGGAAGGAGGGATGAAGGGAGGAAAGTGAAACAGTATTTGGTCTGGAAGGGGCCACAGAGATCATCGGATACGCCATCATTTCACTGCCCTGGAGAGAAGTCCAGCCACATGAGTTCTCACCGACACCACCCACTCTGCTCTCCTTCCATCCCTTGGAGCTCCCTCTGGCGCTTTCTCAGGAGAGCCTCCCTGTCTTGTTGCTTTCAGCCTCTTTCATTCTGACTTATTACTGCTCAGTGTTTCCCCACCTCCATCCCCCCAGAAAACCCTGCCTGCCACCATCTTCCCCTTTGAGGCCTCCTTCCTCCCTGCCCCCTCACTATCATATTTCTTGAAAGAGTAAGTTTACATGCTGCCGGCCCTGTCTTCACCTCCCACTCATTCCTCAGCCTACAGCAATCTGGCACCCACCCCCACCACTCCTCCGAGAATGCTGTCTGTGGAGTCCTGGAAGCCCTCTTAATTTGGCAGATCCCACAGTTTCTTGTCCATCCCCATCCTGCCTAACCTCTAGGTAATTTTCTGCACTGTTACCCCCTTCTTTCCTTCTTAAAATTTACACTGTGTGATTTCCTTGACACTGCCTGCCTCAGTTACTGTTTCTCTTCCTGCTTCTCTGCTTCTTTCTCTTCTCTTAAATTTGATCTTCCTTATGCCTTTAGCCACCCAACTAAATGCTACTGGCTCCCAAACCTCCATCCCCATGTACCATCTAGGGTATGTTTGAAATCAAAGATCCTGCAGAGTGATTAAGGTGAAAGTATTCAAGTAGATGTGGGTTGAGATCCAGGCTGTGCCTCTTATGAGCTGTTACCTCACACTTCAGGTTCCTCCTCTACCAAATGGGGTTAACGTGAGTTCTGACCTCACTGGGTGAGCCTGAAGGCCAACAGCTTTGAGCACAGTAGGTACTCTGTAAACAGTAGCTATTATTGTTATTATGATGATGATGGTGGTGGTGGTGGTGATGTCATTTCCTTGCTTGAAAATCCTCGTTGGCTCTCCTCTTCCCACAGGACAAAATCAAACTGCTGACCTTGGCATTCAAAATTACCCTCCAATCTGATTGCTCCAGCCTTTCCTTCTAAATTAATGCCATTTTTATCCCATACTATAAAACTCCACATCAGTCCTTTCATTTTCTTTGGGGTGATCCTCAGTGCTGCACAAAGAATGGGCAATAAAGGAAGGAATTCATCTTTGACCTTGATAGTCCCTGCACCCAGTAGGAACATAGTACCTAAGAGGCCATGTAGTAAATGAACAACTGCATCAAAAGACACATTCCCTATTCTTATTATTGCAATATTAGGCTATCACCCCAGAATCTCTGTAAACCTCCTTTAAATCTAATTACATTTCACTTTATACTGCATCTCAGAATAATTAGCTCTAGGAATTGACTTCCTCTGAGCAGCTATGATTCTCTGAGACCGCTTGGAAAGTAACACTAAGCCAGCATGAGAGGGCAGGGGCCAGCCATCCTGACAGGAACCTGGGCTCAGTTCTGCTGATGGTAGTTCTGTGGCCTTGAGTGTATCCCCTAACCTCTGAGCTTTGGTGTCCTCCACTTATCAAAATGGGCTTGATTATTCTCTCTCAGGGTGGTCTTAGAGGTGAAATGAGACCACGTGCAGAGAACATTGTACATATACTAATGTCCCAACTCACCCCTCAGGTTTTAATGTTTCCTTTTATGAAAGCTGACCAGGTCAATTTCCTTGTATTAGAATTTAGTACATAAATATTTGAAGTCCATTCCATGGTTGTATCATGGCTCTGGAAAAGCCTTTATCTTGTTCCTCTGTTCTTACTCAGAAGAGCGCATATGTCCCCCCGTCACCTCAGAGCCTCATTTCTGGACCTTTCCGACCTCGTTATTTCTTTGGTGAGGAGCAGTGACTTGAAGAGTGCACACCCATGTCCACGAGGTGGATGTACTTAGGTTGGGACAAGATGGGAAAATGGGTCAAGTCTCATTTCCGCAACTGATCATGATGGAACACAGCATAGTGGTTAGGAACGTGGGCTCTGCAGTCACACTTCCTGGACTCAAAGTCCAGCTCCACCACCTTGGCACATTTCTCTGAGCCTGTTTCCTTTTCTTTAAAATGAGGGTACCAGTAAGGTTTACTTTTTAATTGTTATGAGGATTAAATGGGTTGATATTTGTAAAGCACTTGGATTTGTGACTGATTTAGACATGTCTGTTAAACAAATATATAAACAGTCTTCAGAAAACAGGTATGTCATGACTTCCTTATTCCTTTCTTAGGGTAGGCTTTCCAAAGCTTTCATCTTCTGGAAAAAGCACTTGCTGTCCTGCAGGCTCATTTAAATTCCAGTATTCTTCACTCATTCATTCCCCAAATATTTATGGTTCTTCAGTTATCTTCCAGACACTTTACTGGTCATGAGGGTGCAAAACTAGATATAAAGCCTGTCCCAGGGGTATACTGGAGCCTGCTCATACTAACTCCTGAGAGCCAGTTATTAAATTTTCAGGGATTTTGTGAGCCACAATCGTTGATAGTTTGAAATCTGCTTAGTGGTTGTATTTACACCACAAGAATCTGCAAAGGCTGCCAATCAGCCTCACCCCCACTGAACCAGTATACTGGCCCACCATTACAGAGTAGTGGGGCAGGCAGATGCTAATTAAGTTATCACAGAAATGAGTGAAAATATGGAGATTCTGTTTTGCTGCAAAAGAGAGGTTTACGGTGTTAGGAGAGCTTGAAACTGAGAGATCTGACCTTGTCAAGGAGATCAGGGAGGGCTTCCTGAGCAAGTGACAGATAAGCTGAAGCCTGAAGAGACAAAAGCAACGAATTGAATGAGGAGGGGGCTGCGGGTCCTGAAAGATGATGTCTAAGGCCAATGCTGGAGCATAGTGTGGAAGGGGATATGCCTGATGGGGAAATGTTTTTAGCAGGGGGTGACAGGAACATATTTGCATTTTAGAGAGATTACTGTGGCTTGTGGGGCAGGGTGGGTACAGTGAAGAGCCTCCTGCAATGATCCAGGCAAGAGATCATGGCAACTTAGGTAAATGGGAGGTGTCAGTGGAGAGGAAGAGAGGATGGTGGAGTCAAGTGATAACGGACAGCTGGGATAAGTCCCAAAGGACTTGACCTGGGACTGAATATGGAGGGTGAGGGAAGAAGAGAAGGTATCAGGTATTCTGCTGGGCTAGTGAACTCTAGTGTCCCATCGTGGGGATGATGGTCCTGCTCCACTTTGTGCTCTCACTTGGTGTGATAAGCCAGACCCACTGGACCACTGTACTGCCCTCAGTCGCTTGAATGGCTTGCTAGACCAGAAACCTACATGGCAGAACCAGGATCAAAGAGAGGAAGCAAAAAAGATGTTAGATACAAGAAAGAACTTCCTACAAATCATCCAATCTGAATAATCTGTTCCAGGAGGTGGTGAGTACTGGAGGAAGCTGGACTGGGCACAGCAGGGGTACCACAAGGGGACTTAGGGATGGGACTTCCTGATCATGAGAGTCTCTGAGAGGAGTTTTCTGCAAAAACCTTGTCTCATTACTATCATCATACTTTTTCTAATAGGTTCACATTAATGATCCCAAGTCTTCATCCTTTCCTGTATCCACACCATTTGCCATGTAACTCTGCAAGATCCTCCCAGCACTGGAGTTCAGTCATCTGACTTGCTCTGGCCGCTAGAATGAGAAAGAAGTGTTGATGTGCCAGTTCTAAGCCTCAAGAGATGGTAAGTGTTTCTGCTTGCCTTCTGCTTGCCTTCTGCTTCTGCCATCACCATGTGAAAGCTGCTCTGGTTCAGTCTGCTGGTTCAGGAGGAAGACAAGATACACACAGAGCAGAAGCACCCAAGCTTAGCTGCTCTCCAGTCAAACCCAGACTAAAGCAAAGGCCTGAGGGACCCCAGAGGTATGAGCAAACCCAGGCCAGATCTGCCCACCTTCCTCCTCCTGACTTAGGAGCTACAATAATCAATATCTGTTGTTTTTAGCCACCAAGTATCAGTGAGGCTTATACACTTTGGCTCATGTATTTCTCCTTTTTTAATGCTCCCTTTAACACTTATCAGACATAACTTATTCTTAAGCCCTATTTCATGCTCATATTCTTTATGAATTCTAAAATGATTTCTCTGCCTTCTAAAATCTCAGGGACACCTTGATGACCACACCTTCCAAGATGAAGCACCATTTTGCAACCTTACACACCAGACTTGGCCAAGTTGCTGTAGAAACATTCTTCCTTTCATCCTCTCAGTGCTGGTTCATTCCTGGAAGGGCCAAAATCAGGTTGGAAGGATGGGTGACCCTTCCTGTGAACACTTCCCTCTCCTTGCCCCTAAGCATCTCCCTAAATGTACTGCATCTGCCCATCTTCTGCCACAATGCTTAGGACAACCTTCTTTTTGAAAGAAGGGAATACTGTAAGAACTACCTGATTTACTACTGAAATGTTTGGATGAATTCATGCGATAGGTGATAATTCTATCTGTATGCTCTCGTGAACTGAGTGATTGGTCCCAAGTCTTCATTTCCCTGTAATCTCCATCCTCACTCTTGCTGGGGCCCTGTGGTGGGCAGAGTGTACTTCCCCATCCCTTGACTTGGGATTTGGCCATGTGATTCACTTTGGCCAACCAGAGGTTTGAAATGTACTCACATAATTGGGCTTGCCCTCTTATCTGCCAACATTACCATGAGAAGAATGTACCCCACGTAGCTGCTGCCCCTCCAGCCTGGGCCCCAGAAGAAAACAATGGAGCAGAGATGCCCCAGCCAACCCACAGTTACAGGAGTGAGAAATAAATGCTCACTGTTTATGCCACTGAGATTTTGAGGTTGTTACATAGCAATAGCTGACTGATATGCTTATCACAGGCTGTGTTTGGGCCCTCGTGTACCCCATCTCTGTTTTGCTGCACAAAACCACTACCGGTTAAGGGTGGTACTATCTTCATTCTATAGATAATGAAACTGAAGCTCAGAGATGTTGAGTAACTTGTCCATAATCACATAGTGAAGCCAGAATTCAAACTCAGTTCTCTGACTCATGCTCTCTAAACTGCCAGGTCTGACTGAAGACCTCTTCTAGCCACCGACATGGACTTTGTTTTTTCCTGTTTGATCTAGATAGAAAAAGGAGAGGATGGAGGAAGTTCACATCCACTTCCTCATCTAAGCCCAAGAACATTAGCTCAAAACTTAATCATATCCTATATGCCATCCTGGGAAGAAATACCCCCATCTGGGCCCCGTTTCAACAGGAGAATGCTTTCCAAGTTCCAAAGCACTGATTTTACGCTTGGACTCTGAGCTGCAGTCTTTCTGGAGTTGGACAGCATCTCTGTGTGTGAACACACATGGTTCCTCATGTTCTGAGTTTCCCTATGTTTATATTTAACCTCCTTGATATCCTGGCTCAGATGTCTAAAGCTAGTAGTTTGTCTAAATTGCACACATTTACATTTACCTACAGTTAAGACTTCCAGGACCATTGCATCCTGAGTTCAGCTCTAGGGGCACCATTCATATCATTCCTCTGGAATTGTGCGACATCATGGCACTGTCTCTCTTATTACAGATGTCAACACTGATCCCAAGTTGCCCAGCTGGTAAAATGCCATGCTACCCATGGGCCCCAGATATACAGTGCTTTATAGTTACATATCAAGGTTACTCAAATATTTCCTAGAGAGGATCATAAACTACAAACTGAATGACTATTAAGATATGTACAGCCTCAAGTCAGTTCTCTCATTCAGGGTTTCTCTGGTAACAATGTCCTTTATTGTGACCCACTGCAAAAAAAGTAATGGAGGGAACTTCTAAGGAAATTTTCCTGGTGCCCTAATATCCTTATTCCAGAGAGAGCAGCACAATTACTCCTAACACCAGAGACTGTGGCTAAGGATTGGCCACGTGCTGAGTGATGTGCTAAGTGCTGGTGGTGGCTCAGAAATGGTTTTGGTCTTTCAGCAAGATAACCAACAATAATCCAGCATGGCAGGTACTTGACTAGGGATGGATACAAGATCTTAAGGGATCCCAAAGGAAAGGGCACCCTCCTCCTACAGGGTTGCTTAAGACTTCAGGGAGGAGGTGACTTCTGTGTTAAACCCTTGAAATATGAGCAGTTCAGGTGGGGAAAGGAGAGGAGGCTATGCCAGGCAGAGGCCATAGTATATGCAAAGGCATGGAATTATGGAAATGCCTGGTGGGCTTGGGGTATGCCAGCTACCTAGAACTGCACTGTTCAGCAGAGTAGCCACTAGCCATATGTGCTTTAAATGTGACTAGTCCTAATTGAGATGTGCAAAACACATTCTGTATTTTGAAGACTTAGTATAAAGAAGAAGAATGTTAAATAGCTTATCAATATTTTTGATATTGATTGCATATTGAGATGATATTTTGGATATTGGATGCAATGTGATTTATAAGAAATATAAGAAATATATATTTGGTCATTCAGAAAAAATATATTTTCTCATATATGTTTGGTCTTTGTTCAGGATCCCTGGCTGACAGCTCCCTAAACCCTTGGAATTCCCTGAGGGAAAGGAACAATGGAAGCATCTTTTGTCATATTTGGTCTCTTGTCCTCAGTTTCTAAAATCCTTTAGAGCCATAAAGGTGAAATGGGTGTTTTGTTATTCATAACAAGCCCCTTCCCACCGTAACTGGGTTTAATAAGATAACTTTTGGAAAGCTAAAAGGATGGAGGGCTGGTTGCCAGGGGTACCGTTCATCCATGGGTAGAACTTCCAGCCCTACTTCCTGATTTCTGGGGAGGAGAGAGGGGCTGGGGGTTGAACCAATCAACAGTGGCCAATGATTTAATCAACTATGCCCATGTAATGAGGGCTCTATAAAAACACAAAAGGACAGGGTTTAGAGAGTTCTGGATTAGTGAACAAGTAGAGATTAGGGGGGAGTGGTGCTCTTCTATCTGGCTGTTTCGGGGTTACATCCTTTTATAATAAATTGGTAATCTAGTAAATAAGCTGTTTCTGAGTTCTGTCAGCTGCTCTAGCAAAGTAATTGAACCCGAGGAGGGAGATTGTGGGAACCTCTGATTTATAGCCTGTTGGCCAGAAGCACAAGTGACAGCCTGGATTTGTGATTGACATCTGAAACGTCGGGGGAGGGAATAGTCTTGTCGGACTGAGCCCTTAACCTCGGCATCTGATGCTATCTCTAGGTGGATAGTGTCGGAATTGAGTTGGATGGTGGTTGTGGAGAATTGCTGGTGGTGGGGGATCCCCCCCACCCCATTGAAACTGGTGATCAGAATCATTTATTGGGTTAATTAAAGTATATTATTAAAGTTAATTTCATCTTTCTCCTTATACTTTTTGGATATGTGGCTATGAGAAAATTTTAAATTACTTCTCTGACTTCCATTATATTTTTATTAGACAGTACTTGTCTAGAAAAACTAGGGAGGTAAGGGGCAATACAGCTTTGAGCCTTTAGTTCAGCTGTGGGCTGAATTGAGTGTTCAATTTGTCACATAGCCCACAGTACCAGCCACTCATTGTTACAGCACCACGTCTCCTCACATTTTATATTCTCTGCCTGGCCCATGAAGCACCTGTGCTTTTGATCCTGCCATGAGCACCTGTGTGGGTGTCATACTCCCCAGAGTGGCAGGTAGAGTGTTGAGTGTCCTAGCTTTTCTAGACCAGGCTGCCAGTTGAGATGATAATGGGAGGAAGTACAGACTATCATTCCTGGGTTGCCTGGGGAAAAAGTTGGTCTATGCTGCAAACCCAATCTGCGTCTCAACTGAGTAAGTTCTGAGGGGACTATTTGAGATCTTAAATCAAAGCTGTGGACAAATCCAAGGCAGCCAGTTTCCTGCCCAAGGCTGGGTATTCAGCCATGACTTAGAGTTCAGGCACCCCACTTGCTTCTCATCAAGCCTTGAGTTTCGATGTGCTTGCCCATTTTTAACGGTCCATCTGTTCTCCTCTTTGGAGAGTGGCAAGGGGTCAGGTGTTTGTCTCTGCCCCAAACAGATCTTTCTCAACTGTCTTGCAGTCCACATCACAAATAGTGTGTGGTTTGTATTATCATCATCTCCAATTTACATTGGAGCAAACCAACCTGAGAGAATTTGAATGGCCCACATAGCTGGTAAGGGGTTGCTGGGGCTTGGTTTGGGTCTCCTGGCCCCAAAGTCATCTTTCCATTGTCCAACCTGGCTTCAGTCTTACTGTGTAATATGACTTCCCAAGCTCCAATCATGAATCTTTGTGTTGGTTAGGACAATGCTGGTGGCTGTAACAGATAAACTCTGAAACCTCAGTGCTCTCATACTTTGGAGGTTTATTCTCACTTATGAAAAGCCTTTTGTAAATGTTTGACAGGTAGTCTTCCATGCAGAGATGCAGAGACCCAGGTCCCATCTGTTTGGCTCTGTCATGTTCGACATGGGGCTCCCAAGATCCCTGCAGGGCACCTCTGTGGCTGCCATGGCAAGACAAATTGCAGCCAACATCTTGTTGGAGGATTCAGGGGACAGATAATACATCAGGCAGCAATTGCATTCCATTTCTACTACAGAGACCCCAGAGGACATTGTCTTAAAGAGAAGAGACATGCCCCTTCTTCCCTCCTTTCTTCCTCCTGCTGCTTAGGACATAGATGTGGTGGTAAAGCATCTTGAGCCATGTGGGCAAGAGAAACATCCTGGGAACAGCAGCATACAAGAGAGAAGCATGGGTCACTGAATGACTACATGGAGCAGAGTCACCATGCCAGTCCTGCACTGCCCACTCCAGACTGTATGTGGGAGAAATGAATTTCTATCTTGTTTAAGCCTGTGCTATTTGGGTACCTCTTACATGCAACTGAACCTGTATCCTAAATACAGAGAATCCCACTCTTTTTGTCTGCAACAGGATTCTGTCTGGCAAATAGTGGCCTGGGAGAAGAGTTAGTCAGCCCAAAGTCCCAGTGCTCAACACAGAAGCTTAGTTGTGGGGGCCAGGGCAGCAGAAGGAGTAATTCTTTTTGGGCACATGAAGATATTTTAATCTGTATCTCAACCGAGTCTTAAGACTTGGTAAAATATACATAACACAAAATTTGCCATTTTAGCTATTTTTATGTGTACAGTTTAGTGGCACTAAGTACATTCACATTGTTGTGCAAACATCACCACCATCAATGTACAGAAAATTTCCATCTTCCCAAACTGAAAATCTATATCCATTCAATAGTAATTCCCATTTTCCCTCCTCAACTCCCAAGCCCGACAGCCACCTTTCTACTTTCTATCTCTATAACTGACTATTCTAGGTGCCTCATATAAGTGGAGTCATACAGTATTTGTTCTTTTGTGACTGGCATATTTCATGCAGCATGTTTTTAAGATTCATCTAGCATGTGTCACAAGTTCCTTTCTGAGGCTGACTACTATTGCATTGTATGTATAGACCACATTTTGTTTATCCATTGGTCAGTTGATGGACATTTGGGTTATTTCTACCTTTTGGCTACTGTGAATAATGCTGCTATGAACATAGATATAGATATACACCTTTGGGAAAAAACAGACAGTTTTTCTGTAGGAAGGGGAAGAGAAAGTAGAAAAAGCACTCTCATATTGTAACCATATGGTCCTGGAATGCCACATGGCTTTTCAGCTCACATTCCATTGACAAGAACTAGTCATAGAGTGTACTAATTATCTACTGCTGTATAACAAATTATCCCAAAATTAGTGGCTTAAACAATGAACATTTACTACCTATGGTTTTTGTGGGTCAGGAAATAAGAAGCAGCCTCTCTGAGTAGTTCTGGCTCAGGACTTTTCAGAAGGTTAGTTAAGATTCGGGCTGGGCTGTAGCCATCAGAAGGCTTGACTGGGGGCTCGAGAACCTTCTTCCAAGATGTCACACTCACATGGCTGTTGGCAAGAGGCCTCAATTCTTTGCCATTTAGATCTCTCCAGAGGGCTGCTTGAGTGTCCTCAGGACAGGACAGCTAGTTCTCCCCCAAATGAATTATCCAAGAGAGCAAAGTGAAAGGTGCAATATTTTTATAACCTAGCCTCTGAAATTATATACCATTATTTCTGCAACATCCTATTGGTTACACTGGTCAATCCTATTCAGTGTGGAAGGAGACCACACTGGCTATGAATAGCAGGAGGAGGGGTTGTTGGGAGCCATCTTGAAGTCTGGCTAACTCTGAAGCTACACCCAGAAATAAGGGCATCTCAGAGATGTAGTCTATGGGCTGAGCAACCATTTTCCAGTAATAACTCTACTTGTACAAGGGATGATACGTGGTGAACAGCTAGTCAACTTAGACATAAACCTCTCTACAGTCGTCTCAGTGGTGTCTCTGACTAGTGTGACCTGGTCCTCAGTTTCCCCTTCTGTACAATGATTTTGTTCTTTCCCACTACCTGGAAACTAGCACCGATACCTTCTGTCTTGGCTTCTAGCTCAAGTCAAAGCTGGGTGTGATGCTTATTGGTGTAGATCAGACCCAAGTCTCAGAGAAGCACTGTTAGGGGTGGGGCATCATCAGAAAAGTATGGGTGGGAGCTGAATTCAAGGGTTGGGAGCCCAGGTATCATGGCACATAAGAGCGCTAGCTCTGGAGTCAGCAGCCTGGGTTCAAAACTCAGGTCCAACAATTCTTAAAACTCTTGTCCAACAATTTCACTTTTTGGAGTCCAGTTTCCTATACAACAGAAAAAAAACAGCATTGACCTAAGGGTTATTAGAATTGCTGATCTAATCCAGTGTTTCTCAAATTTTTATTTGCCATATTTGTCTCCTTAATGCTGTTTTCTACTTGGAGTCATCTGTAATATTATCTGATACTTATCTATATTTATGACATCTGTATTGATACATAATTCAGGCTAACATAATTTACCCATTTAAAGTATACAGTTCAGTGGTCTTGATATATTCATGTCATCGTTGTAAGTATCACCACAGTTTTTGAACACCCCAGTTTTCATCACCCCAAAAATAACCCCTGTACCCTTTAGTAGTCACTCCTCATTTTTCTCCAACCCAGCCCTACAAAACCACTAATCCGCTTTCTGATTCTTTGGATATGCCCATTATGGACATTTCATATAAATGGAATCATAAAATATGTGGTCTTTTGTGTCTGGCTTTTTTAACTTAGGGTAACGTTTAAAAAAGTTATCCACGTTACAGAGTTTTTCAGTACTTCATTCCTTTTTATGGCTGGATAATATTCCCTTGCATAGATATACTACATTCTTTTTATCCATTCACCAGTTGATGGACATTTGGGTTGTTTTCAGTTTTGGGCTATTAATGACAAATGCTGTGAACATTCTTGTTCAAGTTTTTTCATGGACATAATGTTTGCTACTCTCTTGGATATATATCTAGGAGTGCAATTGCTGGGTCATACAGTAAATCTAGGTTTAGACTTTTGAGGAACAAGACCAGTTGTACAAAGTGGTAGCACCATTTTACATTCCCACTAACAGTATATGAGGGTTCTAATTTCTCCACATCCTTGTCAACACTGTTATTATTATTTTTATTAGAGCCATCCTAATTAGTGTGAAGTGGTATCTCCTTACAATCTTAATTTGCTTTTCTTTTATAGTGACTCATTTTGTTTCATTTAAAGGAGACTTTATATTGCTATATTGCTACCCTATGTGGAAAGAATATTATTTACCACAAATAGAAGGCAACCCATTAATAATATAACTATTAAAATAACACCTGTCAGTACATCACATGTCGTAATTGACGTTTACCATGTTTTGGGAAGTGCCAATATAACTTAAGAAAGGTTCCTATTAATACCTTTGACATAAAGTTGATGTTTAATAAATGTTAAGCTATCATTTTTATCATTTGTCATTTTTATTATTGTTTGTTAGGCAAAGGCATAAGAGGGTCTTTCTTGTGGCTTTTTTTTTTTCAGGATGTGGGTGGGGTGAGATTCAGAGGACAGAAGGTCCTTATTAAAGAGGGAGGAGTCCAGCTAGTGGGAGAGAACAGTCTTAGAAAACTGAAAACAACAAGAATGTGGATGGTGAGAATGTATAGTTAGGTATGACATTTGGGATAACCATGTTGGCCAGCAGCTTGACGGTTCAGGGATTCTTTTCTGCAGTGTATGTTGATCTGAATTCTTCCTCATATCATTGGAAATCATGCTAATGTGTAAGTTCTAGGAGTTTACTTAGGGTAGCCTGGGTTATTCAACCTTAGACATTCTCCCCTGCCCAACCCCCCGACCCCCACAACCACACCCCACCAATCACCTGTCCTCACTGCTGTGGCTCAGACCCCATGTGTGAGGATGCGCCGGTGAAGGAGTCCTGGCCTGACTGCTGGGACTGAGGTTCAGAGGGCTGTAGAAACCTGTCCAAGTTCACTGGCTTATCGCTGGGAAACTTGGGACTAGAATTGGGTCTACAGGTCCTCCTACCATTTTTCTTTTTGGAAAGCCCTTCGTGTCTCTTTATTTCACCTCTTTGTACAGTGAGATTCCAAAGATTCCTTGTCAGTAGACTGAGACTTGTTCTCCAGTGTGGTTCATGACAGAAGCCTCAGTAGCACCTGGGGGCCCCTTGGAAATGCAGACTCTTAGCCCCACCCAGACCTCCTGAAACAGAATTGGCATTTTAACGAGATTCCCCAGGTAATTCAAATGCACATTAACATTTCAGAAACCTAGACTAAGATGTTACAACTGGATTTATTCATTGCAACCCTTACTTGGGCACCTAGTACATGCCAGACTCCGATAAGTGCTAAGCAGGCAAAGATGATTAAGTCCCCATTTCTCCCATCAAGAAGGTGTCAGCCTAGTCAGGGAGATAGATAACAAAGCAAAGATCACAGACCTCCCACTGGCTTTTCTTTCTTTCTTTTTTTTCCTGATGGAAAAAGTAGTTGCTTTATCACTTTTTCTAAAAATGATTTGCTAAGAATTCTGTAGTGGCTGTTGTGGGTGTTGTATGTGTGTCCTGCATACTTTCCTTTATGTCTTCTTCCAGATATTTTGGGAAACGTCTCCCTTACTCTTTTTTTTTTATTATTCAAAAGTATTTATCTGCCAAGTCCTGTTCTGGACCCTGGGGATACATAAGAAATTAGATGAGTTCCCTCTTTTTAATTCTAGTACTTTATATTCTAGTGAGAAATATATATTGTAGCTACTTTTTATTCTAGTGAGGAAAGATAAATAATGTCAAAGAGTAATAAGGTGTGGAGAAAACTATGAAAAGGACAAGGTCAGGGAAGGGTCTCCTTTTAGAAGAGTGGTTGAGGAAGGGCACCCTGAAGAGATAGCATTCTAGCCCAGGACCTGAGGAGAAGCCAGTCCCATGGCATCTCAAAGAAGAGTATTTGGTTGGTTTTGGTGGGGCTGTCACTCAAGGTGTTAGGACACAAGTTGTCACTCAGGGCACTAGGGCTGCCCCTTGGCCACAGTGATTGGTGCAAGGATAAGCATGTGACCCAAAAGAGCCAGTCAGAGTCTTTCCTGGAATTGATCTCTATACATGAGGAGAAACCAGTTACTAGTGAGTTCTTTGTGACCTTGAGCAAATCTCTTTCCTTCTCTGAACCTCATTTTACTCATCTGTGAAATAAAGGGTGAGACCACATGCTTTCACAACCTCTGACAGCTTTTCAAAACAAAACATCACAGCACTGGCTTCTTTGGGGGTCTGTCTTCTCTTCCGCCTTCTCAGCTATGCTGCAAACAACAGTCTTAGTAACAGTCTTAATAACTGCACCTGACTCCTATTTGAAATTTTTGAATTGTTAGCCTCTGCTTAACAGGGAGAAAAGTTTGATGACGTCCATTCTTAGCCCGTTCATTTGTTTCACAGCAAGAGTATGTGAAGAAGGACCTGGGTTCAAATCCTAGTTCTGCCTTTTGCCATTGGGTGACTCTGAACAAAAATCATAACTTCTCTGAGACTCAGTTTGTTTATCTGAAAAGTGAGTATAATAATAGTATCCATCTCAGAGGGTCCTTCTGAGAAGTAAATGAGCTGTTCCATGCACCTTTTATTCTCAGAGCTTTTGGTTTGTGAATCAGTGTCCACCTTCCCTACTAAACTAGTAAGCATCATGGGGTCATGAACTGGGACTGCTTTTACATGCAAGTTAGCCGTTATTATTATGAAAATCACTACTGATTTTTGTCCTTTTAAATAGCTATATCAATCTGCTGCTAAGATTGTAGAAAGGCCTGGACTAAATTTAGATTTTTTAGGGGTCTCTGGATGAAAGTGTTGACTTAGAATACATGGGAATAGCAAAAGAAAAAAAGGGGCCATCTCTTTAGCACAGCCAGTTTGCCAGTCAGTGAGCAAGGAGCCTTCACATCCTGTTTCACCACAATCCCATAAAATCAGTGTGATTGTTATCCCCGTTGTACAGATAAGAAATTGGAAGCCCAGAGAGGTTAAGAAACTTGTCCAGGTACACACAGCTAACAAGTGACTCATGAAATTCAAACCATCCTGGCTCCAGGCCAACTTCTCACTTTTCCCCACCTCTTCAAGATGTTGTTCTTCAGGGGTGTTAGGAAGAATTTGTACTTGGTCAGGAGTCAAGAAAGTGAGTATTCTCTGGCAATTGAGGAGGGAAAAAGAGACCCTGCATTGAACTGAGACATGGTTTCTGAACTCTGAGGATGATCTTAGGCTGAAAGCAGGAGGCATCTACCTGCATGGCAAAAGAGCTGGGGTCCCACGGTAACCAGAGCTCAAGTACTGTTTATTGAATGTCACGACATTCTGTGCTCCATGATAGCTTTAGCATTTCCATACAGCAGTGTCTGGAAATATGGGTTTTGTAAGCCAGACCTTACTAATGGGGAAACGCGGGCTCAGAGAGATAAAGCTATTTAGTGAAGGTCACATAGCTAGTAAGGAGCAGAATCAGGTGGTCATCTGCCTAATTCCAGGGCCTTTGCTGTTTTACAGAACAAAACAAAATTAAGTAAATGCTACCATTTCTAATGCAGGATCTTCAGAGGGAAATCAACTGACGGCAGCAAAAGGGAGCTCCAAATCAACTGGGTGTCATCCCTGCACTCCTCCTCACACATGGATATGGTCCAGCTTACCTTTCCCAGGCCCTTTTGATACCATAGGCAAGTAGGCAAGTAGGTCTTATTCTGTGTGAGGGGGGGTCTGTGAAGGCAATGATGGATTCCTTGGGCTATTTTAAGCTTTTCAAAAAGCTTAAAATTATACAGTTCCCTACATTAGGAAGATGTAAGAAAACTAACACCCTGTGGAAGGTGGACTTTCTTCCACCCAGGATAGGAGGGAGTCCTGTGCAGTAGTTAAATAGACCCATGTGTGACAGTTCACCTCACCTCTCTTCAGCCTCAGTTTCCCTGTCTGTAAACTGGGGGTAATAGTAGTCTACTTCAGAGGCTGCTGTAGAGATTATCCATGTCAGTGCTCTCAGCTAAATACCGCTTCCTCCAAGGAGCTCTCCCTGACTGATCACCCCAACCAAATTCTCTGTCTAGCACCCTATTGGTTTCCATCACAGCACTTTCCACACTGTAAGTCAAACTTTTTTTAAAGAAAGTACACAAATCATAATTGTATAGCTGAGTGAATTTTCACGGGGTGAGCCAGACCCAGATCAAGTAATGGGACAAATGGCCAGCACCAGAAACCCTGTCATGCCCTCTCTCCGTCACTGTTGCCCATAAAAGAACTATCACCCTGACTTCCAGCACTGCAGATTACTCTTCCCTGATGATGAACTTTGTAGAAATGGAATCCTACTGTATGTACTCTTTTGGGTCTGGCTGGCTCCTTTATTCAGCATTATCAAGGTGAGATTCATCCACAGGTTACAGTTTGTTTCCATGGTGTGAATTATACTGCAGCTTATGTATTCTGTTGTTGGTGGACATTCTGGTTATTTACACTCTTGGCTATTAGAAATATTGCTGCTGTGAACATTTTTGTCTATGTCTTTTTATGAACATATGAACACATTCCTGTTGGTTATATTCCTAAGAAGTAGAAATGACAGATCATAGGGTATATGTATTTCGGTTTAGTAGATCCTGCCAATGAGTTTTCAAAATGGGTACACTTTAACCAGCATGGATGAGAGTTCTGTTTGCTCTACATTCTTGTCACACTTAATGTTTTCTGCCTTTTTAATTTTAGCCTTCTTGGTGGGTGTGTAATGGTATTGTATTGGGTTTCTATTTGCATGTTTACATTTCTTTGATGGGTAATGATGTTTAGCACTTTTCAGGCCTGTTGATCATTTAGATGTCCTCCTTTGTGAAATGCCCATTTGCCCATTTTTCCACTTTTTTTTTTTTTTTTTGCCTATTTTACTTGTAAGAATTCCTGTTAAATTCTGGATGTCAATCTTGTCAGATATCTGTATTGTAAATATTTTCTCCCACTATGTAGCTTTCCTTTTTAAAAACTTTAATGTTTTGTGCTTTTGTTTTCAGTTTAAGAAATCTTTGCATGCTTAAAGACATATAGATATTTTCTTCTAAAAGTTACATTGTTTTACCTTACACATTTAACTCTGTGATCCATCTGGGATTTATTTTTGTGTATGGTATGAGATAGGAGGCAAGTTTCTCTTTTTTTCCATATGGTTGTCTATTGCTCTGGCAGCATTTATTGAAAAGATCATCTTTTCTCCTCCAAATTGCAGTGACACCGTTATGTTACCATATAAGTGTAGATCTTTTTTTGGCCCTCTGTTTTGTTCCATGAGTCTGTTTCTCTGTCCTTGTTCCAATGCCACATTGTCTTAATTACTGTAGTTTTTTCCCTAAGTCTTGAAATCTGGTAATATAAGTCCTCCAACTTTGTCTGAATTGCTAAGATTGCCCTAGCTATTCTAAACTATTTCCATTTCCATACGTATTTTAAAAACAATTTCTCAATTTCCATTAAAGAAACAATTGGGGGTTTTGACTGGGATTCATTGAATCTATAGCTCACATGGTGGAGAATTACCATCTTGACAATACTGAGTCTTCCTACCATAAACATGGATTATCTCTCCATTTATTTAGGTCGTTGATTGCTGTCAATCATGTGTTTTCATTTTCAATGTAGAGGTCTTACATATCTCTTGTTATATTTATTCTTAGATATTTTACATTTTCAATGCTCTTGGAGATATTTTAAAAATTTCATTTTCCCATTGCTTATTGTTAGTATATGAAAATTCAAGAGCATACACTTGATTTTTTACAACTTTGTTGAGGTATATCTGAGCTGTACATGCTTAAATGCTTAATATAAAATAACATGGTTATATAGATAAGTTGTACATGTTTAACATGTACAACTGACAAATTTTCATATATATCTACACACTGAAACTATCACCACAGTCAAGATAATGAAGATATCCATCGCTCCCAAAACTTTCCTCATGCCACTTATCATCCATATCTTTCTGCCTGTCATTATGCAACAACCAATCTACTTTCTGTAACTGTATATTTGTTTGCATTTTCTCAATTTTTATATAAATGGAAATTAATTTAATATGTATTTTGAGTGGGGGCTTGAGTTCTTTCACTAAGATAATTATCTTGAGATTTAGTCATATTGCTGCATGCATCAATACTTGGTTCCTTTTTTGTTGCTAAGTATTCATTATATGGATTTAACACAGTTCATTTGTTCACGTTGATGGATATTTGAGCTCTTTGTAGTTTTATGCTATTAAAAATAAAACAGCTCTGAACATTTGCATACAAGTCTTTTTGTGGACATTTATATTCATTTTTCATGTCATGTGTAAATACCTAGGAGCAGAATGTCTGGGTCATATGGTAGGAGTATATTTAACTTTTAAGCAACTACAATCTGGTTTCCAAAGTGACTATAATATTTTATATTCCCATGGAAGTTCCAATTGCTCCACATCCTCACTAACACTTGGAGTAATTAGTCTTTTCAATTTTAGCCATGCTAGTGGTTGTGAAGTGGTATCTCACTGTGGTTTTGACTTGCATTTCCCTAATGACTAATGATGTTGAACATGTTTTCATGTACTTACCATCTTTTTTGAAAAAAAAATGCCAGTTAAAGTCTCTTGACATTTTTTATTGGGCTCTTTGTCTTACTACTGAGTTGTAAATTTTAAAAATTATAGTCTACATACTTTGTTGAATATTTGTTTTGCAATTATTTTCTCCCAGTCTGTAATATGCCATTTTACTTTTCTGATGATATCTGTTGAAGATGAAAGTTTTTAATTTTGATGGAAACAAATTCATTTATTTTTTCTTTTATAGTTTATGCTTTTTATGTCCTAGTTGATGATTTGTTGGCCCAGTATAAGGTCATTAAGGTTTTCTGTCATGGTTTCTTCCAAAAAGTTTTATAGCTTTCACATCTAGATCGGTGATCCATTTTTAGTTAATTTTGTATATGGTGTGATATGGTAATGGTTCATTTTTTACTTTCAAACATTCAGCTGTTTCAGAACCATTTGTTGAAAAGATTATCCCTTCTTCATTGAACTCCCTTGGTGCTTTTGTTGAAAATCAATTGACCATGTATATGTGGATTTATTTCTGGACTTTCCATTCTCTTGCACAGATGTTGTACCTTTTTACTGATACCAAACTGCCTTTATTAGAGTTGCTGTATAATACATCTTGAAACCAAGATTTTCTAAGTCTTCCAATTTTGTTCCTCTTTTTCAAATTAATTTGGGTATTCTAGGTCCTTTGTATTTCCATATACATTTTAAAATCAAATTTTCAATTTCTACCAAGAAACCCTGCTAGGATTTTGATTGAGATTGAATCTATAGGACAAATTTGTGATAATTGGTATCTTAACAATGTTGATTTTGCCAATTCACAACATTTGTCTCACAAACACTTCTCTATCTCTTTAGGTTTTCTTTCATTTCTGTTACCCCTGTTTTGTAGGTTTGATGTACAAGTCTTGTCTTTTATTAAAAGCTATTCCTGAGTATTTCATATTTTGATGCTGTTGTTAATAGTGTTTTAAAAAGTATCAATTCCCAGTCGTTTCCTGCTGGAATGTAGAAATACAATTAATTGTTGTATGTTAACTTTGTATCTTGCCATCTTTCTAAGCTTGCTTATTGTGTTTTTTTTTTTTTTGGTAGACTCCTTAGAATTTTCTGCAAAGACTCTGTTATCTACAAATACGGTTGTATTTTTTTCTTTTCCAAGCTATATGCCTCTTATTTATTTCTTTGACTTCTGCATTTGATAGATCTCTGGTATAACATAGAAGTTGTAAGTTCAGACATCTTTGTCTGTCTCCTGATCTCTGTGGGGAATGTATTCAGTCTTTCAGCATTAAGTGTGATGATGTTAGTTGTAGATTTTTATAAATCACCTTTATTGGTTGAGGAAATTCTATTCCTGGTTTTCTTAGAGTTTCTATTATGAATGGGTGTTGGATTCTGTCAAATGCTACTGCTTGTTTCTTCTCTGGCATCTGTTGAGATGATCATATGCATTTTCTTCTTCTTCCTTTTTTGGTTTGTAAGTATGGTGAATAACGCTGATGTTAAATGTAAAACCAACCTTACATTCCTGGAATAAACTCCACTTGATCGTGATCCTTTTGTGTATTGTAGTAATGATTTACTAAAGTTTTGTTCTTTTGAATCTCTGTTCATGAAAGACACTGATCTGTAGTTTTGTTTTGCTTTTTCTTATAATGTCTTTGTCTGGTTTCGCTATCAGATTAATGCTGGCCTCAGAATTTGTTAGGAAGTGATCTCTCCTCTTCAGTTTTCTGGAAGACTTTGTGTAGAATTGATATTTTCTTTCTTAAGTGTTTCTTAGAATTAACCAATGAAGCCATCTGAGCCTGGAATTTTCTTTGTGAGGAGGATTTTAATTATAAAAGCAAGTTTCTTACTACATTTAGGGCTAGTTAGGGTATATATTTATTCTTGAGTGAGCTTTGGTGATTTGCGTTTTTCAAGGAATTTATCCAACATTTCATTAAAATTGTTGCATTTATCAGTATAGATTTATACATAATGTTCCTTATTAACCTTTACTCTCTGTAACGTCTATAGTCATGTCTCCTCTCCCATTCCTGATATTGGCAATCAGTGTCATCTCTCGCTTTTCCCCTAATTAGTCTAATGGCTTATCAATTTTAATGGTTTTCTTAAATAACCAGTTTTTTAATTTTCTGTCATTCTCTGTTTCTATATGACTGATTTTTAAATTTTTTCCTCTTTATTTTTTTCAGCTTTTTTGAAGTGTAAATTGCTGTTCTTATTCCAGTTTCTTAGTAGGAATATATTTGAATAGCATAATAAGCTAGGAACTTAAGGTATTGGTTTGAAAGTCTTCTTTCCTAATACAAGCATGTATTACTTTATTTCCCTGTATGTATGGTCTCAACTGCATCCCACTAATTGTGATATGTTCTATTTTTATTTTCATTCAGTTCAAAATATTTTGTAATCTCCTGTATAATTTCTTCTTTGATCCATAAATTGATTAGGGTTATGTTATTTAGTTTCCTATATTTGGAGATTTTCCAATTCTTTTATTACTGATTTCTACTTTAGTTTTTACTGATTTTTAATTTAATTCCATTGTAGTTCAAAACATAACTTACCATTATTTAAACCCTTTTAAATCTACTGATTTTTATGTTGATTATCTAGTCTTCCAATTTTGTTCCTCTTTTTCAAATTAGTGAGCTCAATAACTTCAGTTAATTCCCATTGTTTGCTTTGCTTTTAAGTTTGTGAGCAAAATAATGTATATCCTTATCTTGTTCCCAACCATGGGGGGAAAGAGTGCAATATTTCATCAGTAACTATGATGTTACCCATTCATGTATTATACATACTCATTATCTGTTTTAAGAAGTTCTCTTCTATTCCTAATGCTGAGATTTTTATTATGAACAGGTGTTGCTTTTATCAAATTTTTTGTATGAATCTTTTGAGATATGATTTTTCTGTTAATGTGAAATGTATCAATTAATATTTGAATATTAAAACATGGGCATTTTTCAAATAAACTTCACTCAAATCATGACATATTATCCTTTTAAAAATATATCATTGTTTTCAATTTGCTGATACTTTGTATAGGATTTTCATATCTCTATTCAGGACTAATATTGACCTATAATGTACTTTTCTTGTAATGTCTGTGTTTGGTTTTGATATTAGGATTGTGTTGGTTTCAAAATGAAAAGTTAGGAAATGTTCCCTGTTTGTTTTGGAGATAAGATGATATAATATTGATATATTTCAATGTGTAGAAAGAGTTGTATCCTTTTTTCTCTAAAGAATACAGGATTATTCAGATTTACTCTTTCTTCTTAATTTTGGCAAGTTGTGTTTTTCAAGGAATGATGATGTAAAAATTCCCCTTTCAGCAGTGTGAACATCAGTGCCACATAATTCTCCTTTCAGTTCACCAATACCCTCTGTGGCCAATGGGCAAGACCAGGAATGTCATCCCAACGTTTTTGAAGAAAGTTTTATTAGTATGTGACAACACTTTTTGTTAAGTGTATGTTTAAAGTTTGTTGTTGGTTTTTAGCGAGGTGGCAATATATTTTAGAACACCTGGGGAATTCTTTTGCTATTCCTATCTGTTGTGCTAAGTTGGGGTAGAAAATACAGGTGGCTAAGAGTCTCCTAAGGTCCAAGGAAAACTGTTGCACATGTTTGCATTACCAGGTCCAGAGCAGCCAAGAGATGAACTCCTTTTGGGTGGTGAAGACATGTCACTAGAGATCACTTCTTTCAGTAACCAAAATACTTAGACCAACAGCTTCCTGCGAGCTGGGATGAGGAAAAATAGTGCATGAGTCAGAAAACACAAGAATTCTCCAGAATCTGGGCTTGGGCCTTGATGTGGCAGCAAGTTCAGGGTAAGAAAACAGGCAAAGGTTAGGTAGGGCCAAGAGCCCCTGAGATAAAGTCACCTCCTAATTGAGGGAAATCTGGCTCCCAACTGGCAGCCTGCCTGACCCTCCCATCTTAGGGCACAGGGGCTGTCCTGGGTTCCCAGGGTCACACAGTGAGCCACCATCTCTGGCTGGAGTGGGGCAGATGTTAGGACATTGATTTACCTACTTGCTTGTCTTGGATCACTATTGCGGTATTGGGGCCCTGGTGACTTCTGGCCTGGTGGACACAAGGCTTCCTCCCTGTCCTTCCATCTCATCCCCTTTCTTCCTACTGTTGTGTTTTCTCTCCCTTCTCATGATTCTTGCTTTCTCTCTTCTTTCTGTCTTTTCTGTCCTCCCTCCCTCATGTCTCCCCTTCCATCCCCTCCGTGTTTAAGACATGTTTCTCCTACTCCTCCCTCCCTGTTCTCATCAGACAGTAAGGACCTTGGAGGTGGTTGCCAGGATACTAGATTAAAACAGCGGCAGGTGCAAAGTAGGGTTGTTTGAGTAAAAATGAGAATGAAGCAAAAATTCAGATCAACAGATGTCAAGCCACAGATCTTTCAGATATGGCCAGCTTTTCTGATCTGGGAGGAAAGGACCTACAGTTCTCTGGCCCTTTAAGGGGACTTACCACTAGTGAATGTGATTGTGCCCTTAGAATAGAAAGGGGCATGTAGCTGTACTTGTGGTGCTGTGCACTCAATAAATGAGGAAAGAAGAATGAAACTGGGGGAGTCATTACCCAGAATTTTTTTTTTAAAAGGCAAAGGTCCTTCCAGAGCCAAGAGGTTCCACTTCAAAGTGGAAGTCCCAGGCCTGTGATAAGGATATCACAGGCATATTAATTTGAACCTTTGGAGCATTTGTCCCTCAGGCCTAATATTTTGCATTTTTCCTCTTTTGAATATTTAAAAATCCATTTTAAAAACATTTGGATAAATGAGTTTTTAACCAAAGTTTGAACAATGAATCTTCTTACATGATTACAGATTATTGGGAACATGTTCAGAAGCTAGTGGGCAGTGCAAAATGGCTCCTCTTTAGAGACAGCTCATTTATTTGCTTGGGACAGTGAATGCTCTAATCACAGCATATTTGGTTTCTTTTGTAATACTGAAATTCCTTAAGTGTCCTTGGATCCTTTCCAACCCCCAAATATTAGTCATGCCACTTGACGCTCAAACAAATCCCAAAGTCAACACTCTCAAACACATCCTTTCCTATTTGCATGGAAATTAGATTTTAAAAACATCAAAATGAAAACAAGTTTCATAGCCCGTGTCCACAGAATGCCTCTCCATCGGTAAGTGGACTGTAAACTTAGCTTCCAAACAGTAGCTTTCAATTCCATTAGTTCATGATGCTTGAGAAGCTAAGCGGGAATTGCAAGCTGGCACACTTCACTGTCCATGGGGGTACTTTCCCTTGGTGCCAGCTTACTGTCTTGGCTTTGCTTAGGTCCGAATTGAAGCACCTTTAAGTCTTTACCTTGGTGCTTTTATCATCCAGCAAAGAATTACTGTATATATATGGTAATTTTTATATAGCTTTTGATCTCAAGTCCATAAGGTATGTTGAGTTTTAAAAATCAGAAAGTAAACCTCTAGCCATCTTTGGCACTGGATAGAAAATTCACTGCCTACAGTGTGTGCATTAGGAATGATCATCTCTCACAAGTCAATCCTGTCATTTTTTATTAAGTATTTAATGTTTTTTTGAGTACCTCATATGTACCAGATGCTGGGGATATAGAGATTAATATAATAGTGCTCATGTGGTGAGGAGAGAGAAACGTATTAAGAGATTTGAGTAGAAAGCACTGCATGATCTAATAAAAGAGAATAAGTTTGGTCTGTGGGAAGGTGGATAACTTTCTGAAGAAGTGAAGGAAGGCTTCCCAGGACAGGTGGCATTTGAGAGGTGCCTTAGATAAGAAGCAGTGTCCTGGCTGGAAGTCGCGATTTGGCATGCGGAGGGGGAGTTGGGTCAGATTTATGAAGGTCTCCTAATGCCTGCCCAGGAGTCCAGGCTCCATTCTTACATGTATTTGGAAGTGCTGATTGATGCGTTGGTTTATTTGGCTATCCAAGTGGTTGATCCCTGGGTCAGTGGTACCATTGGTGTGCTGGGATCTTCCCTGAGTTCCTGCCAGTCCACTGGGCCACCTTTCTGTGCTGCTCTGTGCCCTGGGAGGCTGCCCAGTGCAGACTGCTTCAGCAGGCATCCAGGCCCTCTGGGTGCTGGCGAGAGAGGCAAATCAGAAGCACTAGCAAGAAACTAGAGGGCGAATGGAGAGGAAGATTGGAGTATCTATTGCCCAAGTTCCCTCCCTGTGCGATAAGCAGTGCCCGAACCTCCCAGGCCACAGCTGCCGCCAGTCTGCCCTCTCCAGACAGCTCCTCAGGGTCAAGGAAATTGTTCCCTCTTCTTGACCTTCAGGCCTCAGCAGGCAAAGGCTCCTGCTGTTGATCATCCTGGGCACTGCACCATCTTTTTTCATCTCCTTAAACTCTGCCCACATCTGTCTAAGTAGCCCTTTGATTAAACTGTCCTCAGTTACTGAGCTTGGTGTGTGTGCCATTTGTCACCTCCCAGAACCATGACTCATAAAAATGGCAAAGGAGGTTCCAATTCCCACAGAGCTTATCATCTAGTCCTCTTGAACTTGTGTATCTGATACTTACATTTTAGAAAAATCCTCTGGATGGCAGTGAGGAGAAAGATTTCAACAGAGGGGAAGGTCCATGAGGAAAGGGGCTGCTGCTATAGTCCTGGCAACAGATGCAGGTGGCCCACATCAGGAGGGGATGGAGCAGGGAGAGAAAGGGGCAGTGAGAGAGCCATCTGCAGAACCTCATAGGTCTGGCAGTTCCGGGGGAATGAGAAGGAATAGTTGGGTGGTGCTTGTGTCCTGGCTGGGTTGCATTCCTGAGCTGGGGAATCCAGGAGAGAGTTGATCGGCAAGCAGAGAAAAGTATGATGACGTTGGCCTTGGCCGTGTTACGGGTGTACTGCTGGTGGGACATCCAGGTGGATGTGTTCAGTTGACTCTTGTATATGTGGGTTTGAGTCTGTGGGAGAGGTCAGGGTGGGAAATAGGGATGTGGGGATCATTGGAGTCTAGGTAGCAGTGAAGTTAAGGAAGTAAAACAGCCAAGAGAGAATGTGTTGAGTGATCACTGCGGAGGACCTTCAATGGAGCCACGGAGCTGGGAAATGTAAAGAGCAGCTCAGCACTGACACGAGGGCCCAGCACTCTCCACACTCAGTGGTGGGTCCCCTCATTTCAGCCCCACGCAGCAGCTGAGCCGCCCACCACCCACGTCCTAGGGAATGCCGCTGAATCTGTCTTTGGTGTTTACGGTTTGCCAAGTATCCAGGGCTCTTCATTCGGCTGAAAGCGGAGATGGGTAAGGAAAAGGAAGGACTTTTGCCATGAGTCTGAATTAACCTCAGACATATTCTGAAAATGAGATTAAAAAAAAATCCTAGTATGTTTTGGTAACATGGCTGAGGTCACCCAGCTCATACTCAGACTCCTTTCCACACCCCTTCTGACTCTGGTACTGGCCACCATAGCTGGCTTACCAGCTCCTGGATCTGATTCTAGGCAGTGATAAGAGGCAGAAATCATTCTGGGTAGGTAATGATTAAGTGGAAGGGGAAGAAGAACCCACAGAAGACAGAAGGCCAGAGGCATTGAGCAAGAGCCCTTTAGACATAAAATGAAAAGACTAGCCAATTCAAACAACCCCGGTAATGGCTTTGGCATTTTGATCTGCACAATTCTCTTCTCCTTGCTGAAAATCCACATACAGGCTCAGTCTGACTCACCGACTGGTCTATAAAAAGGCATCCTCACACATCATCAGTCACAATGCATACAAAACAAAAGAGTGTAGAGGAATTTAGGTTACAATTATGCAACCCTTGCTAAGAAAGCTCAGATGAGTGGAAGCAAAGAAATACAAAGACACAGGTTAAGAGGGATGAGAGAGACTACACTGCCAGGGGAGCACAGTGGCATGGATGAAGCAGAATGGAAGACAGAGGAATGCCTGTCCTTGCAGAAGTTTCTAGTTCTTCCTACATTGTCCTAAAGGTGTCATGGAGGAGGGAGCATCTGCTGACTGGTTCATGGAGCAATGGCTTCAGGAAAGCATAAAATGAATAATTCATACTCAGAGGAGACTGGAGAACCTAGGAGGCTCTGAGAAATGCCACAATATGCCTGATGGAGCATGGCTTTTGTCAGACTCTCTGACAGATCTTTCCAACCCTGGCTCTGCACCTTGATTCTTCCCAGGGGAAGCTCCTTTGAGCCAGACTCATCTGTGTTCCTTGACAAAAATATCTTCTCTGGAGATATCCCTGTAGCAGGGTTGGCTGGTTTGGTTTTAGGAAAGTGGAGGCTATTGGAGAATTTACTCCATCTACTGCATTTTCCAGATGGGGAAACTGAGGCACTGATTGGGGCAGGGGCCACCAGTGGCCTCTGTCCCCTCCAGCCTTTGCTAGCTGCAGTCCTGCTGCTCTTGAACTTTGAAATTCAACCCCTGCTGCCTTCCTGAATCAATCCTGGCCTGGAAGGGTGTGTATGTTATAGGGAAGGAGGCATGGAGAGTCCTCTCCCCAGCGGCATGTAGAAGGCCCACTTCCTCTAAGGCTGGGCCTGAAAGCAGCACCCCCAGTATCAGGTGAAGGACTCCCATTTCTCACGCCCACCCCTTCTCCGTGGGTTCCTTTATGAGTACAAAGGCAACAAGTTGATTTAATTTCATTTGGCAGTTTTCACTGAGAAGGACTTAGAGACTTCCAGGGAACCATTCTATGATGGGTTGATTAGTTAGTCTGCCAGAGACCAGGCTGAAGACTGGTGGCATGCACTCTGCTGATTCAACATCCCAAATAAGCCACATGCTTTGCCTACTAGACTTCATGTATCACCACATCCTGGATTCTCCTGCCCCCCCACCCCAAAGTTAAGCCCATTCTCACATATATGTTTGCTGCAACCACCTCCAAGTGTGGTATGCCCTCTGTCCCCTGCTGACCACTCACCTGGACCCTCTTTTATGCCTGGGCTTGTTTGTCCGGTCTCCACTTCTACCTGATGCCAGCTTCCTGCTTGAAAGGAATCAACAAGAAAATGCATGTAGAGTATTTGGCAGTACCAGCACAGAGTAGATGCTCCATAAGTTACTAGTAATTTTATTATATTGCAGTTGTCTTCCTTAATAAATGAGAATTGAGTGCTTTCTTGTATATCAGGTATTTTCTATAGTTTCCCCCATTTAATCCTGACCACCCCAGAAGGTAGGTATTACTATCATAGTTTCCATTTTACAGATAAGGAAACTCAGGCTAACGAGGTGAAGTTACCTGGTCAAGGTCAGATACCTTGTAAGTGATGAACCAGGAATTCGACCCCAGCCTGTCTGGTCCAAAGCCCCATCTGTTTTCCATGTTTGCCATGACGACTCTCTCCAAGTTGAACCCCCAGCCCCAGAGTGTTCTTTCCCTCTTAGCCCCCTATCCACAGGCTAATGATCTTCAGTACTGAACTACCAGGTGTCAGCCTGTACTTCTTGCCCATAGAACATTGAGGTAGCTTCTGGGCGCCCCTGTGCAGTTCTGGTAGAGCAAAGTCATGAACCTGTGATCCTTCCCTGTGTCTGAAACTCTCCAAACCTCTGGCCTCAAATCTGGGACCCCAAGAGTTGGCTGGAAGATGCTGCTGTTCCCACCAGCCCCCAGTCATCTTTGTATTTCCAGCAGGGAAATTACACTTAATTACCTTTCAGTGCATTTAACTGAGCATTCATTCTGGCTGACATCTTCCACAGAACCTCTTGAAATAGAGGAGAAAAGACCTCGGAGGTGTGCTTTCAAGGACCATGTTGGAGGCACTGCTTCCCTGAGAGGGAGCCTCCCTGGCCACCTGGCGCACATGCCTGCTGGCCTGGCTTCCCTGCTGTGTGCCTCGCCATGAATTGCTGTGTGCTCTTGGCTCCCTACTTTACTTCCCATTGAGTGGATGGATGCAAGTGAGGTGGTCTGGACATGAAAAGGACAGAGTGGGGAGGGAGAGCAGGAAGGAATGTGTCCTGCAGATGGTGAGCCTTGGAGTCGGGGCTGGGGCACCTCAAGCATCCTCCATGCCTTTGTTTCCCATCCTGGAGGATACAATTACTTCCCTCCCCTCCCACATCATGGGGTCATACCAGGATTTGCTACCTGTACACACAGCCACAGATGCACCCTAGTTTTGAAGCCAGTCCTGGCTAAGGTAAGAAATACACCAGCCACCCTGTTGCCAACAGGAAGCAGGTGCTTTTGATTCCCACATGTACCCCATCTGCATGCTGATGGGTACCTACTATGGGGAACTGGCCAATAAAATCCCTTGTTGGGGTAGCTCTGAGACATGTTCCACACTGTACCCCAGAGGCCCCCAGGTTCCAGTTACTCACAGGGGTCATGTGCTTGATAAGAGCCATCACATTCTAAATAAATAATTTGTTGGAACACTTGCCTGAAGTCTTTTTCTGGGAGAACGAAACCAAGATACCCTCACACATATTCTTAGAATATCCTAGCTGCCACCCAGCTCAGGAATAAGCTGCTTCTGCTCCCCAGAAGACACATTGGTTCAGCCCAACAGACTTGGCCTTCCCTTCTCCCTATGCTTCCTTTCTAACTTGTTGAACCCTAACCACCTTCAGAACTGGGCTCTGGCTCCCAGCTGGGGTCTTATCCATTGGGGCCTTAAGTATTGACCACCATTTGGGTTCTGTCCATTTTGCTCCAACCATTGCCATCAATTTCTTGCATCTACCAAGTGCTTGAATTGGCTTGGACTGTGTGGCTGGTATGGCCACAGTTTCAAGGTCAGGTTCTCACTCTTTCCTTCCATGAGTTGAAGGATCTTGTCTCAGCAGACAAAGACAGGACTGGTCAGTGGAAAGACATGCAGTTTCTGAGGCAGACAGACATACTCAGATCTAAGCACTGCCATGTACAAGCTGCTCTGCCTTGAGTAAGTTCTCAAGATCAGCATCTTTATCCTTAAATGACAAGTGGCAGAGGTGGCTGACTATCCTCCATGGCTTGTGCTGCTTTTTCTTCTTTTTTTTCTTTTTGAAGTTTAATTGAGTGTTTTTTAGTATATTCACAGGGTTGTGCAGCTATCACCACTATCTTTTTTTAAAATAATTTATTTTATTATCATTAATCTACAGTTATATGTGCAATATTACGGTTATTGAACTACCCCTTCACCAGGTCGCCCCCACCAACCCCATTACATTCACTGTCCATCAGCGTAGTGAGATGCTATAGAATCACTACTTGTCTTCTTTGAGTTGTACTGCCCTCTCCGTGGCCCCCCAACATTACATCTGCTAATCGTAATGCCCCTTTTTCCCTCTTATCCCTCCCTTCCCACCCATTTTCCCCAGTCCCTTTCCCTTTGGTAACTATTAGTCCGTTCTTGGGTTCTGTGAGTCTGCTGCTGTTTTGTTCCTTCAGTATATTTTCTTTGTTCTTATACTCCACATATGAGTGAAATCATTTGATGCTTGTCTTTTTCGGCTTGGCTTATTTCACTGAGCATAATACCCTCTAGCTCCATCCATGTTGTTGCAAATGGTAGGATTTGTTTTCTTCTTATGGCTGAATAATGTTCCATTATGTATATGTACCACATCTTCTTTATCCATTCATCTACTGATGGACACTTAGGTTGCTTCCATTTCTTGGCTATTGTAAATAGTGCTGTGATAAACATAGGGGTGCATCTCTCTTTTGCAAACTGGGCTGCTGCATTCTTACGGTAAATTCCTAGGAGTGGAATTCCTGGGTCAAATGGTATTTCTATTTTGAGTTTTTTGAGGAACCTCCATACTGCTTTCCACAATGGTTGAACTAATTTGCAGTCCCACCAGCAGTGTATGAGGGTTCCCTTTTCTCCACATCCTCGCCAACATTTGTTGTTGTTTGTGTTTTGGATGTTGGCCATCCTCACTGGTGTGAGGTGATATCTCATTGTGGTTTTAATCTGCATTTCTCTGATGATTAGCGATGTGGAGCATCTTTTCATGTGCCTTTTGGCCATCTGAATTTCTTCTTTAGAGAAGTGTCTGTTCATGTCCTCTGCCCGTTTCCTAATTGGATTATTTGCTTTCTGTTTGTTAAGGTGCATGAATTCTTTATATATTTTGGATGTCAACCCTTTATCAGATACGTTTTTTATGAATATATTCTCCCATACTGTAGGATGTCTTTTTGTTCTACTGATGGTGTCCTTTGCTGCACAGAAGCTTTTCAGCTTGATATAGTCTCACTTGTTCATTTTTGCTTTTGTTTCCCTTGCCCGGGGAGATATTCATTAAGAAGTTGCTCATGTTTATGTCCAAGAGATTTTTGCCTATGTTTTTTTCTAAGAGTTTTATGGTTTCATGACTTATATTCAGGTCTTATATCCACCTGAGTTTACCTTTCTGTGTGGGGCTAGACAGTAGTCCAGTTTCATTCTCTTACATGTAGCTGTCCAGTTTTTCCAACACCAGCTGCTGAAGAGGCTGTCATCTCCCCATTGTATATCCAAGGCTCCTTTATCAAATATTAATTGACTGTATATGTTTGGGTTAATGTTTGGATTTTCTATTCTGTTCCACTGGTCTGTGGGTCTGTTTTTGTGCCAATACCAAATTGTCTTGATTACTGTGGCTTTGTAGTAGAGCTTGAAGTCAGGAAGCATAATTCCCCCTGTTTTATTCCTCCTTCTCAGGATTGCTTTGGCTATTCGGGGTCTTTTGTGGTTCAATATGAATTTTAGAATTATTTGTTCCAGTTCATTGAAGAAAGCTGTTGGTAGTTTGATAGGGATTGCATTGAATCTGTAGATTGCTTTAGGTAATATAACCATTTTGAAAATATTTATTCTTCCTAGCCAAGAGCATGGGATGCATTTCCATTTGTTAGTGTTCTCTTTAATTTCTCTTAGGAGTGTCTTGTAGTTTTCAGAGTACAGGTCTTTCACTTCCTTCATTAGGTTTATTCCTAGGTATTTTATTCTTTTTGATGCAATTGTGAATGGAATTGTTTTTCTGATTTCTCTTTCTGTTAGTTCATCATTAGTGTACAGGAAAGCAACAGATTTATGTGTGTTAATTTTGTATCCTGCAACTTTCCTGAATTCATATATTAGTTCTAGTATTTTTGGAATGGAGTTTTTAGGGTTTTTTATGTACAGTATCATGTCATCTGCAAATAGTGACAATTTGACTTCTTCTTTACGAATCTGGATACTTGCATGTCTTTCTTTTGTCTGATTGCCATGGCTAGGACCTCCAGTACTATGTTGAATAACAGTGGAGAGAGTGGGCATCCCTGTCTTGTTCCCGATCTTAGATGAAAAGCTTTCAGCGTCTCGCTGTTAAGTATGATGTTAGCTGTGGGCTTGTCATATATAGCCTTTATGATGTTGAGGTACTTGCCGTCTATACCCATTTTGTTGAGAGTTTTAATCATGAATGGATGCTGAATTTTGTCAAATGCTTTTTCAGCATCTATGGAGATGATCATGTGGTTTTTGTTCTTCTTTTTGTTGATGTGGTGGATGATGTTGATGGATTTTCGAATGTTGTACCATCCTTGCATCCCTGGGATGAATCCCACTTGATCATGGTGTATGATCCTCTTGATGTATTTTTGAATTCGGTTTGCTAATATTTTGTTGAGTATTTTTGCATTTACGTTCATCAGGGATATTGGTCTGTAATTTTCTTTTTTGGTGAGGTTTTTGCCAGGTTTTGGTATTAGAGTGATGCTGGCTTCATAGAATGAGTTTGGAAGAATTCCCTCCCCTTCTATTTTTTGGAAAACTTTAAGGAGAATTGGTGTTATTTCTTATCTATATGTCTGGTAGAATTCAGAGGTGAATCCTTCAGGTCCGGGGGTTTTGTTCTTGGGTAGTTTTTTGATTACCAATTCAATTTCGTTGCTGGTGATTGGTCTGTTTAGTTTTTCTGTTTCTTGCTTGGTCAGTCTTGGAAGGTTGTATTTATCTAAGAAGTTGTCCATTTCTTCTGTGTTTTCCAGCTTGTTAGCATATAGAGTCTCATAATATTCTCCTATGATTCTTTGTATTTCTGTGGGGTCCGTCGTGATTTTTCCTCTCTCATTTCTGATTCTGTTTATGTGTGTAGATTCTCTTTTTTTCTTAATGAGTCTGGCTAGGGGTTTATCTATTTTGTTTATTTTTTCAAAGAACCAGCTCTTGGTTTCATTGATTTTTTCTATTGTTTTATTCTTCTCAATTTTATTTATTTCTTCTCTGATCTTTATGTCCCTCCTTCTGGTGACTTTGGGCCTCATTTGTTCTTCTTTTTCCAATTTCAGTAATTGTGTCTTTAGACTATTCATTTGGGATTGTTCTTCCTTCTTTAAATAGGCCTGGATTGCAATATACTTTCCCTTAGAACTGCCTTTGCTGTGTCCCACAGAAGCTGTGGCTTTGTGTTGTTGTTGTCATTAGTCTCCATATA